>RJWM01013648.1:0-52875 GCA_004363535.1 Dasyprocta punctata
TAATAGGTTAGATAAGTTGAAGAAATGGTTAATGAAATGGAAAGTTACACAGAATGATGTAGAAAGAAAGAAATTGATAGATAATACTGTACGAAGGAAAAGAGGAAAATTGAGAGTAAATTGAGACATGAAATGTATGTCTAACAGGAATTCCAAAAGAAGAGTGAAGAAAATAACTAACAGCAATAGCTAAGAATTTTCTTGAACAAAAGAAAGCTATAAAGCTAGGAAAAGAATGGAATGCTAAGCAAATTAAATTAACACAAAATGATAAAAATCTGTATGTAATGAACACTTATTGACACTTCAGTGAAGTAATATTTTGAAACATTTATTTTTGTCCTGTTGCCAGAACAGTCTGTCTGCATTATTGTCTCTTTGTGTTACTGTGGATTGCAACTGGATAAGACATACTTTCTCTTATAGCCTATTTTACATCTGTGTCCACCAATGTTATTAATATGTCTAATACTTAATTTAGTATTTTCTTATTTTCTTCTGCAGTATGAATATTAATCACTATATTGCAGATTCTCAAACGTGCTAGTCAGTTCAAAAGACTTTTGATTCTTTCTCTCTTCAACTTTGACCTAAGTTACTATGAATTTATTTAATTAAAAATTCCAAAGGGATATATCTCCAGGATTCTTTGGAGTTGGGCTCTGGAGTGCTCATGTGTTGTATGAAATACACAGAATGCTGTTATTCAATTTATCTGCATCTATGTGATATGCTGACTAGCATTCACTTTTACTGTCTGGTATTCCAATGACCTACTCCTGAAAAACAGTAATATGATGTCATCATTTTTCCTTGCTCATGATTCTAATGATTTATGAGAGCCCCATGAGGCCAGCTTCTCTGATTCACTTGGCATTTCTGGAGTGACTCAAAACCTGGGGAGTACAAATGACTTTGCATGGAGGGCAACTGGAGGCTAGAATGAGCTGAATACTCGCTCATATGTCTGATGGTTGTGAACTATTGCCTGGAATTTCAGCTGGAACTGTGTCCAGAATGCCTACAGTTGGCCTTTCCACAAACTGTACCTGTTTGGGTTCCTCAGAATGTGGTATCTGTCTTTCAAAGAGGTTGGGTGAAAGGAAGCCAGGTGGAAGGGCTATTGCCTTTGTGTCTAAGCCTGAAGTTTTTCAGTGCAATTCTTTCCCACGCTGTTCATTAGCAGTGCATCACTTAGATGTTCCCATATTCAGAGGAAAAGATATTAGACTCCATCTTCAGTAAGCAGGAGTGTTAAAGAATTTGCAGACATTATAAGCACTGCAATATACATGTGAAATATCTAGAGTAAGCAACTACACCAGGTGTGGTGGCTCACACCTATAATCCCAGTACTTATAAGGCTGAGGCAGTAGCATTGCCACAAGTTTGAGCCCAACCTGGGCTACAGAGTGAGTTCAAGGCCAGCATAAAATATATAATAAGGCCCTGTCTCAAATACAAACAATCAAAACAAAACAACAAACTAGAATAAGCAAATTCATAGAGACAGTATGGATTATCAAGGGCTACTGGCATGGAGTATGGAGAGTCAGTGTTTAACGGACAGAGTTTCTGTTTGGGATGATGACAAACTTCTGAAAGCAGATAGTAGTGATGATTCCATAACATTTTACATCTATTTTGTACATTCAAAATGACTTAGAGGATAAATTTTATGTTATGTATCTTTTACTACTGTAAGAAGTCACGTACTCCATACCTTCTACCGTGACTATTTTGGTTTTAAAGTTTAAAAATATTTCTTATGGATATCTATGTTTCAGAGGTAGTCAGAAAGGTGCTGATTTCTACTCTCTCCTGTCCTGGGGAAGAATTCTTGACAGGCAAAGGCAAATATTAGTGGTGAGAAGAATGGTGGCTTTTGCTATCTATGTGCTCCTGAGACTTTAAGATCTGTAAAAAGTTGGGAAGAAACAATTTCTGAGCAGCCCAATAGGGCAGTGACCTTTGACATATGGGGATGATTGATGAAGCTCATGTTTTCCACTTACGTTTAGTAAACTCATAAATACTTCCCTCCAAGGCAAACCCATTAAAAAGACCTAAAAAGGAAATTGTAATGGAAATTTTCAACTTCTCAATCCAGATTCCTCTTTCTGTTCATTAAGAGCAGGAAAAGCCAAATGTCCTCAGTAGCTTGCAGTTATGTTGGGACTTGACAAGAAGTGTGCTCCGACTCACCACCTAGTGAATAGCAGGCCTTCTGTAACCTTGTCAGGCATGGCAACCTCGCTTAAAACATTTGAATTAAATATCTTATATGCAGAAGAAGTGTGATTGAGACACAGGCTCAATATCTCTGAGGGAAGGGATGTTTAGCAGTAAATATGGGGACCTCTTGACTCTTGGATCATTTCGTATAGCATTGGACAGAAGGTTAGACCCATGACTAAAGACATCTTATTTGTTGTTAATTTTTTTTTACTGTTAAACCTTCATCAGCAAACTGGCATAGCATATGGCCTTTAAGCCATATAAAATTTGCTGTCCTCACTGTCTTTGCTATCCCCACTGTGTGACTGTCTTTCACTAGGAATACTAGAGCTTGGTCTCTTCACATTTTGCTAATTGAGAACCTTGGCAAATGTTGTAACGTACTTACTTTGGTTTCTTAATTTTATAAAAGTGATAGTATGCACACATTAAACAATTAGTTATAAAGCTAATAGTAAGAAATATCCACCTTTGAGAATATGATATAGTTTTTGGAAGATTCTTTAAAAGAAACGGTTTAATAGTCATAATATTCTACACAATCAGCCAATGTGTAAGAATGTTTTAGGCTCTGAGTCATAGTGTTTCTCATTTTGATTTTCACCGAGTATTTGTGATCATTCAATAGCATTGTTGTTATCTGTGCTGATATTGCTCAACTTATTTAGCAAATGTTATGTAGTAAATACTTGACTGTGTGCATTAAATTCTATCAGAGCTACTGACTTCAGGTAATTTGCCATGAAAAGTTCATGTTGGTCCTGGTTTCCACTGTATCTGTGTTAGACAATGATTTGATTTATTAGTAAAGGCAAGTTGCCTTTAGAAGTCAAGGTCATGTGCCACTTCGAATATCTTGCAGTTGTTTTTAGCAGGTTTGTAACCACTGCCTTGGTTATCAGGTATGTTGTAAAGCACAGGTAATTAATTACTACTATTAAAGTGAATCAGAAAGGCTCATTAAAAATTGGCACAGACTCAAGAATATTACCTTTAAGAATATCACTGTCACTTGCCCTCTGAAATGCTTTCTTTATGGAAGCAAGTAGGTGTAGCTGTGGCTAGTCCTTCCCATGTGAGTGTATCCCACAGGCAGAGATCAACCATCCTGGGCATCTCATTGAATTTTGGTTAATCTTGGCACTTTTATTGAGCTTAGCACTTGTTTGATGTCTATGTTTGAACAGTCTCAGGACCAAAGTGGTAAAAGGTGGAATAGACTGCTTTCATAAATGTTCTTAGTTTTCCTTTGTAAAGTGAAGAAAGGACTTGCTACCCAAGAACGACTATGACTTTATTCTTTCTGCCACTGGGGAAGTGTTCAGTGCTAGTGTGCAAAAGTGCTATAGAGGTCAGCACAGGAGAAAAGGAGATGATATGTGAATGTGGAAATGATGTAGTTTGGATGTGGTGCCAGAGATATAAAGGAGCTTTGAGGAGGTCTGATGGAAATAAACAGGTCATGATTGGGTGATAGAGAGAAAGGAATGGATTGCTTCAGATGTGATAGAAGTAAGACATGTGATTGGAATGGACATTAGAGAAGCTTGCAATCCAAGAAAAGAGCCCTTCCAGTATCTGTCATCTTATTATTCTACCTGGCCCTGCTGCAATCACAGTCAAACAAGGAAAGCTGACTCAATGACATTCTATTTAATAGATCAAGATATCAAGGTTGAACTAAGTGAAAAGTGGGATGACTTGAATTTGGGGGATGAATATGATTACTCAGCAGGTAGTTTTCAGTGGTTTTTTGTGCAGAATGGAGGATTCATACCAGTTGGCCAGGTCCTGCTTGTGTAATTTAGCAAGCATTCTGCCTATTGGTATCCCAAACTCCACCTACTGCTACTCCTAGAATATCTGTCTTCATGGCTAAATTGTAAACTTTGAGGACAAGGGCCGTATTTGCCCCTTTAATCACCACCTTTCTAAAATAGTGCCCAGCAAACACTCAGTGCTAACCAAATAGTGGCCAAAAAGAAAACCTAATACTGGAACAAGATCACAGCATCTTGAATGAGATGAACCTGGGTTGGATTCTATTTCTACTACCAGATACGAATTTACTTTATGGATATGTAACTTGAGCCAGTCACATTGGTCTGCCTGATTTTTAGTTTCTTTGCTTGTAAAATGAAGTTAACATGTGTTTTCTCAGAATGTTGTAATAATTAATGACATTTTATGTGTAGTATTTCATTTAGTTCTGGATCTTAGTAGTTTTTCTATAAGTGCTTTTAATTGCTTATAGTAATAGAACTAAAATTGTATTTCTCTTGCTGTTGCTTTGTTGGTCAAAGGAGAGCTATACAGTGAGAAAGTGATGAGGAATTAGCATCACTGTGTTTGAATACATCTGTGTGAATGTGTAAACTATCTTAAGATGCTTACTATAAACTCTTTATTTCAGAAGGACATAAAACAATGCTTGCACCTTCTTAATGAACCTTTCCTTTAAACTTTTGGTGGCTGCCTTTTTCCATCAAACCCAGCAAGCTAGAAAATCAAACAATGAAACCAAAAAGACTAATGCTGACCATGGAAAGTGATATAAATATTTACACATGGCTTCCATAAGCATGATATATGTTTATACCTTTAGTATGTTTTGATTTGTATATCCTACCACCTCAACATATAAACTTGTAGCAGCTGGGCCCTTATCTGGGACATATTTTGTATTGGGCTTTATTGTATCTAATGACTGTCAAAGTTGACCAATAAATATTCTAGATGTAGTGTAGATACATGCATAGTTAATTCAACAAGCATTCTTATCTAAAGTTTTGTATTTTTTACTTGGCTGCTGTATCAGTAGACTTGAAGACTCAGCTCCAGCTGTCCTGAGAGGCTATCTATAAAAGTGCAGGTGTTCAACATTAGCAAATAGTTCTTATTATATGGATCAACTTTTGGCAGCTAGTAACGATGTTTCCTGAGATTGAAAAATGATTTTCTACCTTAAACAGTGGTTTCATGTTACTGGAATGCTGAATTTAAAAAATACACCCCACAAAATTCCTCTCATCAAGTAGTACTGAAACTGTTTTTGTTAGTTGTATACATTTTGTGATTTGTATATTTTATAGTAGAATGTAAGCCTTTCTTTTTAACTGTTGTGGTTAGGTTTAAGTCCTTTGCCAAATGAAGCAGACTATGAAGAATTAGGAAGCATAATGCATCTTGGGGTCTCTTCCTGGTAAAGGGGCCTCAGGCCTGGCTAGAAGCCAAGGAAGGACCTGGGGATATAGATGTTTTCAAGACTTTAAAATTATTAGGACTTTTTTATTTTCTACTATTGGAGACTTGCTTGCATCATCAGATGCTAACAAATAGCCTTTTATCCCCATTTGCAAGGAATTCAAATGCTCTTTGTAATAGAACTCTTTTCTTTAGCCTGTTGGCAGAATTTGAGGCTTTTTAAAAAAATAACTTATGGGATGCTGAGAAATCCTTCTGTCTGCCTTCCCTCCATTTCCTACAGTTATACCTATCGATTAAGCTAGCTATGAGATATTTGGCTTGTTAATTTCTAGGTTAAAAAACACAGAGCCAACAATTGAAAGTACAAGGCATAGGGTTGTCCTTTTGGAACATTATAGAAAAAGAATAAAATTATTTGTGGTGACTTAATGAAACTTGTATTTAATATTTGAGTATTTTCTTCTTGCATGGAAGTTTGCTGAGCCAACAGAGAAACAAGTTATACTAAGTAAGTAAATGACAAGAGGGTGATATGTATATTGGGTGAAGTGGGGTTGGGGACAATAATTGAATCCAATTTAAATAAGGCTGGTTGTATTAAATAAATAATTTCCATTACTTTGACAACACATCACTGAGTTTTGAAATTTGTGCAAGCCTTGATACTGAGGAAAACCAAAAAAACCCAAGTCAAGATCTGAACTAAGCTCTACAGTGGCAGATTTGAGTTACAGTTTGTGGCAGGAAAATTCAGAAATGTCCTGTGTGTAAAGGTTTCCCTTTATCATCTTACATCCTCTCTCCTTCAGGTCTTCGAAATGGAGTACATTTCAGGTTTTTGTTCAACATGTGAAAGGCTCAGTTTCAAAGACTTGTGTTTTCACATCCATGTCAGTATCACAGATTGAAATGTGACACGGGTACCTGGCTGCATACTTCCTTTAAACCTGAGCCAGTAATAGTGCAAAGCATTAGGGGAGGCACTCTTTCATCTCACACTTTAAAGTGAGGTTTGTTGATGTAACCCAATTTCCAGTCTGCAGAGGTCACCCTGTAATGTACTGCAACGATGATAAGCTCATCAATCCTGTTTGATGTTCAAGTTTCCTGCCCCTGCTTCTTACCTGCACTTTGTTTTGTAAAGTCAGTTTGGTAATAGTGATATTCTGGCTTGCCAACACGTGGTGATATGAATTCCCCTGACACTCACCAAGTAACTTTTTAAACAATGCATCTGATTTTGCAGGGACTTTACTGTGGATATATTTCTGAAAGGGATAATAAAAATAAATATGTACTTGAATACTTTTAATTGTTCTCCGAATAAGTACAGAGAGAGTAAACTTTGTTTCTTGGACCTTCTGTGACCTTTGGAAATAGTAAAAGTTGTTCAGTTGGTGGTCCTATATAGTGTCTTTATGATACCTATGTGTGGGCATAAATGGAGGACATGGGAGTGGTGGTGGACCACAACCAGTGCTAGCAGGAGAAAGGGCATGGCATCATGCCTGGGACATGCTCAGTGGTCTTTGATAGAACACATATAACAACAACAAAATGTAATAGTACCTTGGTTTATGATTTTGGAAAAGATGGCCACATTTATATTTGTGTGGGAAAGATGACTGTGGTCCTGTTTGTCACCACTGCAAGGTTTGAAAACAAAAACAAAATTTTGTCAAACTCTTCTGTTTGGTAACCAAGTTGCTTGTGAATAAAAGCATTTGTGAACCAAGGTACACTGTACAAGGCCAAGTTAGTTTAGCTGGTCCCTATCCTAAGAGTCCAAATCAAGGATAAACAGGAATCAATGCCTATTATTTGGAGTGCAGGAAGGTCCAAGTCATTTGAGAATCAGACTAGTAAAGTACAAGTTGAGAAGTATAAAAGTGCCAATATTTGGCTTTTTATGATTCACTAAAACATATGATTCAATGTTTGCATTTCATTTGGCTTCATATGACTCAATTCTATATGCTGTTGCCAAACTGATTTCATTTTTTAACTGCCCCTTTCTCCTGGAAGATCTGGGTTATCGTGAGGGCCATAGGTTCTAGTCAGTGGCTGCTTGTGGTGACACATGTTGTTTGTCATTTTTGACTGGTTTTTCTTGAACACGTAACAGAAGAAAAGATGCAATGTGATTCATATTACAGTACTCAAAGCGACCTTAGAAGCTCCATGAATCCATCTCTTTTACTCTCATTGAGTGATTCTGGTTAAATCACTTTCTCCCTGCATCAGCAGCAGAGGTAATAGAGGTTTGGTGTTCTTTTTAATGGTACTTTTCAGTGTGAATTCCCTGGCTAGGTACAGGCTCCTCTAAGACCTTTGGGCATTTGTAGATGGGGACTATAGTAGTCTAAAAAGAAATGAGGTCAGTGTTGTTATAAGTCCCTTTCAACTGAGTTGAAACTCTGTGTTCACTTTACTCCCTTGTCAAGGTTAAAATACATCACGCTGGAGCCTGGCAGCCCATCTGCACTACTGGCTCACTGCACAGTTTAGCACCCATCACTTCCCTGGTTAACAGTTTCCCCATGCAGCAGAAGCATTTCAAAGCACAAGAAATGATAGTGTGAAATCCTAGGTTCCTGGGGGTTGCCTTTGGGAGGCTGCTGGGTAGAAGAAAGGTGTCCACATCACTTTACCTTCTGCCCCTTTTGACCAGACCAACTCTTTCTTATGCTTTATATATGAAGAAAGAATTCAACAGCTAAAGGAAAAAACTTTGAAAAACAACTGTATCAAAAGATGTTTAGGCCTTCTTCTAGCTCATTGAGAAATTATAGATTTTTTTCTTCTCTAAATATCAATATGTGCAATCTGACAGTATATGCCAGTACAATGCAAGGAAAATAATTCTCTTCCTTTCCAGGCATCCCTACTGAGGCCAATAAAATAGAAACATCTGTCTTTCTGGAAATACTGGGAAGAGAGGAAATTTTCACCCTTCCTGCCAGCCCCCTCCCGAAGGAAAAGGGACTTATCTGATTGCCTGAGTTCGGGGGAGGGACTGACATTCCGTGGCTTAATCTTCTTCTGAGTTTTCTTTCTGCCCAGTTTACCTGCAGACAGGATGTGTTCTTTTTGCCTCCTTGTTGTTATTTTAAGAGGTGATTTGGGCATCTACCCTGGAGACATCTCTAGTTTGAGATGGGTGGGGGATGTTGGGAGCCTGACTCTGACCTCAGGTACTGGCCACATTCTCTGATCCAGCTTTGCTAGAAATAAAGCTGATCTCTTGATCTCTATCTGACTTCTGCATCAAATTCTCAGCAAGTTCAGAAGCCTTAGGAGTGGGGAAAGATGGAGGAAGTATCCTTGGAGAAATGCCAGCAAATTAAATACTTATTCCTTAGTAATTCATTCTTGCTTTCCTCCATATAGAGAACACCCCCTTTCTTGTTTTTGACCTCACAATGCCTTCCATTTCTGGATTAAGACCTTGCTCTTTTGTATATCCTTCTCTGACTGCTTCTCCTGTTCTGAACTGTGCCTGCCTTCTGCACACAGTTGCCCATTGGATTGTTGAGCCGAACCATTGATCGTGCCCTTTTGTCTGGCTACTCCTGCATCAGCACTTCAGTTTAATTCACAACTCCATGGGCTACCACAGAAGGATCTATGAGAAAGCTATCTTTTTTTTTAAACTTCCTATAGCGATATTTGTTGATCTAAAGCAACGAGGCAGGGAGTTCAGCCCAGGTTAACAAGGGCAGCTTGCTTGACCACTAGTGTTTTATGCTGAGACATGCTAAGCCCTTTAATCTTAGGATACCTTCCTCTGTCCTATGGCGATCAGAAGTGTCAGTCACTTGCAAGCTGTCAAGGAACTGTGTCGCATGGCATGGAGTTTGACAGCTCTTGCAGTTCTGTGCACAGCAAGAAGTTCCTGTAATTCCTATGTCTCTTTATTTCCCTATTGGCAGACCTTATGTGGCACATGCCCTTGTAGCAACTTACCCCGCTCAGACCAGTTCCTGGGGTCTATCAGAGTCCCTTGGTAGGGCCATGTCACTCCCTTCACTCATGGCACTAGGTTGTTTCTGTCTCCACTCTTCCCTGGAGCTTAGTGGTATATTTAAAAATGTTTGTCCCAGTGTCCACTAGCTGGAGACACAGTGGACTGAAAAGGAAGATTTTCAGTGCTCACCTTTTGGCATATCCCAAAGTTCACAACACATGAGCGATGCCTATTTACACACAAACTAGGCTATCTATCACCAGACTTTTTCTATCCTACTTCCTTGAAACTTTGTGGAATTACCTTCTACAGAGATAAACTGCCTGTCTTAGTTACTTTTCTCTCATTGCTGAGGCGAAATACCCGACACCCAAAGTTAAAGGAGGAAAGATTAATTTCGACTCACAGTTTGTAGAGGTTTCAGTCCATAATAAGCTGGCTCTAAGGCAGGGTGGCATGGCAGATGGGCAACCAAACTTTTATGGTGGTGGAAGATACCAGAAGTAACAAGAGAGGAGGGGAGGGGATGCCTCTTTCCTTCCTGTACATTTTATGCAGCCTACCCATCCTTGGGGTGGGTGTGGGTAACACTCTCACTTTATCGGTCACAAACTCTAGATTCAGCTGCCCCAAAAGCCTGCCCCCCATGACTGAATGAGACTTTGTGAGAACATCCAGATACAAACCATAGCACTGCCTTTCCACAAATACTCATTTAAATCTAAGTGCCTGGTAGAGTACAGACAAATGGTCCAGGTTGGATTCAGTCAGAGAAGGTAGATTATCCCTAGGCCATCTCAGTCTAGATGTTATCCAAATGTGAGCCTGAGGGGACCCAGGGTAGACTTCAGCACACACTAGGGTCTCCAACTCAGTTAGAAGGGTTGATTAGAGGCCAGTTCCTCCACTATGCAAATCAGGGTTCAGGCTAAGGCTTTAGTGCAGTGGACACTGACTCTCAAAATCTACATGATTCTGGCACTGACAATTTCCACATTTTCACCTTGAGCTCAGATGCTGACTCCCAGAGCCAGATGTGGACATCTAACCACCTCCTTTCACCTCCTTTGGAATCTAAGATGCCCCGGTATTCAAAATATCATGTTTTCAAAACTGAACTCTGGCTTTCATGTTCAACTTCCCCACCAGCTCCAACAGCTCCTCAACAATATTTTCTCTATTTTTGTTATCTCAATCAATAGACCATCATTCTGTCATTTCTTCCAGCAGGAGCCTTGGCAAAAACTTTTGCTTTCTTTCTCTCCTAGAACAACTGTGTAGTAAGCTCTATTATTTCCTTCTAAACATAAAACTCAGTGTACCCAATTCTTTGCCATCACCGAAGGCAAGAGCCTGTTACCCTTCACCTGGAACTCTTCATAGCTTCCTTTTACTCTCCCCATGTTTTATCTTTTCTATTTACTTCCAGAAATCAGCCACTCTTAGGAAAACACAATCTGAATAACTATTGTTCTTTTGCTGAAAACCTATCAGTGCTTCTCAGTGTGGTTTAAACAGGGCAAAATGTACTTCTTGTGTCCTGTGAGACCATGTGCTGTGAGCTGGCCTCTATTTAGTTGACTCCCTCTCTTGCACCACTTTCTGACTTCTTTTCTATTGGTTGTATTTGTGTAGTGCTTTCACATTTAGCATGTTCATGCATGCAACATTACCTCACCTGGGCCATTTTTCCTGCCTTCTTAACACGACTCATTCTTCTTATCCTTCAGGTTTGTTTTTTCTATGTTGGGGGTTGAACCTGTGGCCTCTGCACTGAGCTATATCTTCATCTTCTTTTATTTTTTATTTTGAGACAGGAACTCTTTAAATCACTAAGTTGACCAGGATAGGATGACCTTATGATCCTCCTGCCTCAACCTTCCAGAGTGCTGGAATTACAGCCATGTACAGCCATGCCTTGCTATCCTTGAAATTTTTAATTAATTGTCACCTCCTTAGAGTGGCTTTTCCTCTGTCAACCCAATCTTAAGTGGTTGCCTCTTCCTGTTTTTCTCCATCTTTGGATCCTATCATTTCCTTTATGGTGCTGTCACAATACGTCGTTCTCCTGTATATTGTCTAGTGCTTTACTTCACTGAGTTTCAGGAAGATGGGGGCAATTTTATTCAGGACCAAGTACAGCACCTTGGACACAATAAATATTTGCTACATAAATGAGTCATTGAACCTAGTGAAGGTTAGGGCAAGCAGGATGGTGGTGCTGGCTTTGAAATCAGGTACACCTGCCAACAGTGTTGATGTCCTGGGTAAATCCCAGACCACCTAGCTTTGGGAATGTAGTGCTGAACACATTAGCCAGGAGTCAGCAGAGCTGGGCTGGGTACTGCTGAGGGTTGCAGACCTTGACAGGTTGAGGCAGGTACCAATACTGATAATATCGCAGTCTTTACCTCTCTGTGTCTCAGGGTTAGTGGACTGGACAAATAACTGAAGGCCCATAATATCACATTGTAATGAAAGCAATGAAACCATTGAGGTCAAGCGGTATCTGAAAGTGTATAAAACCTAGCTGTGTGTTTGGGAGGTGTGGGACAAATCCCCATTTGAGTCACTTTAGCACCAATATGCCTTAAATGTCATCAAAATCATACTGTATTTCAAGAGAATGCCCTTAATCAAAATGTACATGTGGAACATTTAAAGTACATTATCATTTATACCATTCTACTACTATAAGATACACCATATGAAATTGTTGGTCAAATTCTAGGTAAAAACCAACTGACTTATTGTTTTTGTTGAAAATATGGCCATAAGCATTACTAAAACAATGTTCTGAGGCTGACCTTTTTCTATTTCCAGCTTACATATTATGACACAGAGACACAAAGATTGAATCACTTGCTCAGATTCATGCAGTTATACATGAGCAGATGCTGACTATAATAAAAAATACAGAAAGTAACAAAACTGAATATGAAATTACCCTCTAATCCTACTACCCAGTGTTAACCACTAGTAATATTTCAGTGTACTTGTACTAAGATATTTTAAATGTAGATTTTGGTCATAATATCTTCATTATATATTATCTATCTTTAATATTTTGGTATTTTTATTTTACAACGTATCAATAGCATTTTCTCACACACTTGTTGGTATTCTGCTGTCTGTTTTAGCATGATTTTAATATTTGATTATATTGGTGCATGCTGATTTGACTTTTTCCTTATAATGGCATATGTAAATTATTTTTGATTAACTTTAAGCATGCTTTTTATAAGCAGCACATAGTTTTAGGTTGAATTGTGTCCCCCCCCAAAAAAAAGATATGTTGAATTCTAGCCCCTGAAGCATATGAATGTACTTTACATGGAAATAGTCTTTTTTTTTGCAGTACCAGTGATTGAACTCACAGCCTTGCACCTGTAAGGGCAGATGCTTAAGCCACTGAGCCGAACTCCTGGCCCTAGATTTTTGAGGCAGGGTCGCACTATGTAGCCCAAGCCGGCCTTGAACTTACAACGCTCCTCATACCTCAGCCTCTCGAGTGCTGGGATTAAAGGCGTGTGCCACCATGCCTGGCTTACGTGGAAATAGTCTTTGGAGATGTAAAGGAACTCAGATGAAGTCATATTGTTTTAGGGCTGCCACAATCCAATCACCTTCCAAACACATGAGGATTTGGGGGAACATCTTAAATTAAAACAAAACCCCAAACTTCTATATTTACTAGTCAGTAGCTTTCTGGTTCTTGGTCCATGACCACGGATAGAAAAGAGACACGAGGGAGTCAGGTTTATCTTGGTTCAGCTACAATTATCTTATGGCCCATTTTCTTAAATCTGGACATTGTCTATTGATATTGGCTTTAGGTATGTTTTACTTTTTCTGTGTCTTCATGGATATTTTAATAAGAATTTGGGATAACTGCATTGATGGTTTCTCCCAGATGTTTGTGTGAAAGAAAAACTTGTATTAACACAATGATGCTTTCCTCTTCAATCTGTTTGCTATGGGGTTGCCTGGAGATCTTTGTAAATGGCAGAGACTATGTCACCCTGTCTCAATGCTCCTTAATGTCCTTCCTGTCTAAACCCCTATTGTGGAATATTGGATCTTCAAAATATCATGTATGCCTAAACCTGCCTGCTCATCCCTCACACAGTGCTTTGATTGTTTGTGGACCCGCTGCCTGCAGTGCCTTTTCCTCATAGTATGTCCTGAAACTGCCCATTCAGTTTAAAGAGATCCAGGCTCATCTCCTTCATGATGTAGAGACTTGACAATTCCATTTTATGCCTCTGTTGGGTGCTATGTGTGAGTTGCTGCTAATGCTTTTTTTTAAATTGCTTGTACTTCTACATGACTGGGCAGAGGAAGTTTGTGATTTATTTCTGTATGCTTAGAACCTGGTTTGGTGCCTGACATACATTAAATGTATTTAAAATGGCTGTTGATTCAAAGAAAACTTGGACATATAACTACTTTTTCTTCTTGCTTCTGGTAAAATAAAAAGCATGAATGTGAGGATAGTTCTTCTCTTTAGCTCCTTTTATATCTTAAGGATTAGGGCTGGGGATATAGCTCAGCAGCATAAGCACCTTCCGTGGCAAGTGCAAGGTCCTTAGTTCGATTCCCAGTACAAAAAAAAAAAAAAAAGTATTTCTTAAGGATTTACAGTTTGTTTACTGAGTTGTTTGTTTTTACTTCAAAATAAAAACCTCTTATAGCATAAAAAATTATAAACTGGATTATCTCCACTCTGTGACAGTTTGGGTCTCTTAGCCTTCCTATTAGGAACAATGACTTAGGACAGCAGCTTGCTCTTGAATAGACACTCCCTGGCTATATTTAGAAGTAGAACTCAATCGTCCCTTCTCCCTTCCCTTGTCAGCGCCCCCTCCACTTCCTGCCAGGGCTGTTTACAGTTGCCTGGAAGTTGCCTGGTCAGCTACATAGAGCCCTAATCCTGGCCCAGATAGGCTGTGAATCTCTGAGGAAACCATTCACCTCTCTGGGTGCCTCACCTTTACCCCCGATAAACACATTGACCTGGGTCACTGGGTCATTTCACATGAACTTTGTCTACTAGGTAACAGAAAGTAGTGTTCTTTCTCTCTTTATGAATGCTAAAATTAGTTTCTGTGGAAATGATTTAGCTGTTGCTAACAGTATTGCAGTCTCCTGTGTGACACAGTCACAAGTATGTATCAGCTGTTGAGAAACAAAGATTTTGCTTTCCTACTGGAGACATATGTTTAAAACCACAACAACAACAATAGAAAAAGGCCAAGAAGATATTTTGCATACACAGAAAGAAGTCCAGAGAATTGGTTTTAAGGAATATATTGCTTACTTTCCCAGGTATCAGTATTTCACAAACACTGAATAACATTGATTCAAAGTTTAAAAAAATTGATATACAATTAAGATGCTAGTTAGTTTAGCAGTAAGGAGATGAATAGTGCACATTAAGGAGTGAGAAGTAGTCTTTTGCTGTTGTCATTGATGAGAATGAAAAGTATAAGAACTCAAGCAAAAGAAAAAAAATATTTCTAATTGCAGTACAGCCCACAAGCTTACACATCCTAACAAGAAAGGCTCCTCGTTAGCTGCCAAAATCTGCCATCCAATCTGTTTGGTGCTTGATTTTGTTATTACATTTTGATGTACCCTTGACAAGCTGTAGCACACAAGAACTCAACACCTCCTCCTAAGACCCTGTGATACCAGACAGATCCAGGAGGGATGGCAAAGCCTTGTATTGGGCTTTTTATTATTCAGACAGCTGGAATGTTTACCAACAGCGCCCAGTGTAAGGAAAGCCAATGCTCCACCACATCCAGCAGTTTTCCTGCTTTGCGTGTCATTTAAATATCATTTGTATCTCATCCTGCAGTATGTGCTTAACGAACACAGACTCCAAACTAAGTGCCTAAAAACCATCTCTAGTGAGTTTCCAAATGTGGATGAACAACTCTCTTTTATTTTGATAACTGTGATGCATTGCTCCACCATTTTGAATCTGCAGCATCTGGTGTTTTAAATCCTCTTTACATGTCACTCTGACCTCCTTGGCCTTCACAGGTCCACCATTTTCTAACATCCTCACAGATTTATTTGTGCATCTGGACTCAGGTGGAGAAAATAGATTATTAATTTAGAAGCATTCAGTGTTACTATTAACTTCATGAAATGTATTATAAGCCTCAGAAAAATTTGGGAGAATGGCAATGAAAGCAACCAATGCCACAGTGCCTTTGCAAACGTGCTCTTTCGCTTGTCTCTCGCTTTTCCATTCACTGGCGTTAATGCGATATAAATGTTTTGGCTGGGTTTCATTTGAGAGGTCATAACCTGCTCTTTGGGAGTAAAATGTTTCTTTCAGCATCATTCTTCTAAACTTCCTAATCACAAAGCAGAATTCTCTCCTATGTGATGAGCAAAGTATTAGTTCTCAAACACCTATTGCTAACCTCAAATGTTAGAAAGGTATGAGTTAAAAGGTGGTGACACATTCTAGTTTTAGTGAAGGTTGTCTTTCAACCCCAGCCTGTGAT
The DNA here is from genome assembly GCA_004363535.1 of Dasyprocta punctata. Classification (NCBI taxonomy): domain Eukaryota; kingdom Metazoa; phylum Chordata; class Mammalia; order Rodentia; family Dasyproctidae; genus Dasyprocta; species Dasyprocta punctata. The sequence goes on from RJWM01013648.1 coordinate 15,937, forward strand.
TGTCCTACTGGAGAATGAAAATTATCAAAATATGCTGCCTCTATTTTTGAGGTGAGGTTGGAGAAGGAACAAAGGACAGAGGTAAAATTATAAAGGTTCAATTTGCTGAATGCATAAAAATGTATGTCACAAGATACATTTTATAAGCTGCATTTAACTCCAACAGTAAATTTTTTGAGATATTCCAAGGAGAATACTTTTAAATCCATGTATATGCTTAATTTCTTGTATTCTCCTATGCTATACAATTGATTTTTTAGGTTGTAGGTTGCATATGGCTTTGTGTCTCATTATATTTGCCAAAAAATATTACTTTTGGAAAAATGAGCAATTAACAAATAACTTAGGGGAGGGAAAAAGGAAGGAGACAAGAAAGTTAGCATTTGTTGAATGCCTTCTATAGCAGATAATTTCATAGTTGGTGTTTTACATACCCTGTATGGTTATACGATTTATTTTAAGAATCAGAAGGCATATCTCTTCAAGATAAGAATTATCCCCATTTCCCAGATAAAGAAGAGATAAAGAAAGATTAAGTGACATTCCCAAAGTCACACAGCTAGTAAATTAAATTGCAGGTCAGTCGTATGCCAAAATCTTACATATTCTTAGAGCATCTTTTTTTTTTAAAGAGACAAAATATCTGAATACTTACATTCAACTCTAACATACAGAAACTTCTAGGCAGAGTGTGTACCTAAAGGACATTCCGAAGTTTGCCTTAGTTGGTGAAAAACTGGTAGATGTGACTTAGGGATGTAGTATTAACAGCTACGGTTGAAGAAACAAGCAATTATGTTCACTGGACAGAAGTGGCCCCTTTGTATTATGAGATTAGTTGGCATTCCTACATTAGTCTTTCTTGTTTTAAAATGTAATTAAGCCAATTGTCTTAAGAAAGCTCTTCTTTCTGTTTCACATGTAACCAATTCCAGATGTGAAATTATTTCTCTGCAATAATTGATTAGCATCTTACTCTGACTAGCTTGACCCATCTTACAGCTTTCTCTTCTCTCATTCTCATTTAGACACTAGTTTCCAGATTGAAATCAAATTTGGACCCCCAAACAAGGAATGTCTGAAAACTGAAAATTCCAATTTAATTTACACTGCCCTCGAAACATTAGAAGTTGAAGGAAGGAAAGAATGATGATCTCTCAAGGACCAAAGATCAACCCCGTTCTTTGCTGTATTCCTGTGGCTAAGCCCTTCTTCCAGGCGAGACCCTCTACTGGGGCTTTTTTGGCTTGGAGACATTTCACTGCAGTTAACATTTAGTTCACACATCATTAGGTGAAGCCCCAGTTACAGAGATACACTGCTCTTGTCATAGCAGAAGTATGCTGCGTGCACCTGCAGTTTGAAGTTTTTGTTGAGGGAATAGACTGAAATGAATGAAAAGATTGAAACTATTTACTTTTTTTGTACTCCACCTGCTGTGGTATATTTTTGTTGGACAGAATAACTGGAGGTGTGTTTATAGCTTTAGGGAAAGAATACATTAGGGGGTTACATGGTTTTAAGGCTATTTTTTTTTTAAAGCTATAAATCAAATTCCCATGAAAATAGTTATATGTATGCAACTATAATAGATTTCATGGATATATAGGTGTATATATTATATTTTTCTTTCCCTTAAGAAAGAATAATTTTTCTTTCCCTCAAGAAAGAATAATTTCCTTTGTTGCTGTCAGCAGAGAATAATTCGCCCGTGCTCTCTGTGTGTCAATACTATGTCTGTGTTGTATTTGACATTGACAATGAAGTCAAAAGAAAAGCAAGTATACAATACTTGCAAACTCACAGTTATAAAATTATGCTTTGGGTATCAGGAGAGTGTATCCTGTATCAAGTATACAGTTAGGTTCTGTTATATTTAATTAACCCTTAGGAAGGAGATTTCATGATCCACATACTCTAGATAGAGGATGCAAAATCAAAGGAGATAAATGACTAGCAGAAGCTCTTATACCTCTTCAGTGATAGGGTGGATTGAGAACCTTAGTCCCTTCACACCAAATCCAGTGACCTACTCTTAAGCCTCAAAGGAATTAAGCACATTGTCCCCTTAGTAATATGTTAAGCCTTTAGTTAAACCATGCATTTGTATGACTTCTAAGTGTTCCACATATAAAACATTTCTTTTACTAACCTATGAATATTTATAGGTCAGGGTGAACATTTGAAATGTAACCTCTACACTGAGGGAGTCTCAGCTCACTGAGACAGAAGCATGAAATTGTCTTGTTTTGAAATTATCATTTTAAAATCTGGAATATTATTAACTATGTAACATTCACCCTTTCCCATCTCTTAATATGTTGGATGACTCATAGATTTCCAACTGTTTAATATTAGACTAATGTTACTTTGTCTATTAGACTAATATTACTTTGTCACGTTCAATTCAATGCCTTCTCTTTCTTCCATCAAAGGTGAGACATCTTCTCTAGAGTACAGGAGGAGACAGCCTGGCTCTGTTTTGCCTTCTCCCCATCCTCTTCAGACTTGGATCCCTATCTAATGAGGTCTGAAGGAGAAATTGCAGTGGAAGATGTTTTCCCCTGTTACTCTGGTTGCATGTCAGTGAAGGAAGAGGCTCTGAGGGTATTCTGATTTAGTCCAATTGTCTGATGCTAGTGACTCTATTTAAGTGAAGAACTTTCCTGGGATAGATTTAAAATGATGTTAGCCCCCCTTTTTGTGAGTACTATTTCACAAAAAAAGAGTTTCAGTCTTTCTTTGGTATTTCTAGCCATAAAAGTCCACATCCATCGATGGGTGAGACAGTACGTGGTGCTTGGCCTGGTGGCTTTTGCATAGGTGTCTGGTTTTTGCTGGACTTTTATTTTTTGTTATTATTTTTTGTTGTTGTTGTTGTTGTGAGAATAAACTCATGACCTCGTGCTTGCCAGGCAGGTGTTGTGCTGCTGAGCTATATCCCCTGCCATGGACTTTTAACTTCTGCAATTAATTCCGTAAAACAAGAAAGCTGCAAGAAATGTTTTCTATGTTCTTGGAAAGCCCTAACAAACTGGGACAGTGTCAAGTTTGGCTCCCTTATTGTTCCTGGTAACACTATGGTGTTTGTATTTACAAGTCCTATTCGCCTAGCTGTTCCAGTGAAGTTGTCACTTTTAGAACCTTCTAGTCTAGAAGTAGACACTGGGGTCTGTTTATAAATATATATACACTTCAGGGAACATATCAAGTAGGCTTTCTCTGATCATAGTTATCCAATGCTGCAGAAGCTATTGCCCCAAAACAATGTGGTCAACCTAACGACAGTAATTTATTATCTCATAGTTTTTGTGATCAGGTACTTTGGAGAGCCTTCAATGGAAAGTTCTATCTAAGTGTTCGTTGGGAGGTTATAGATGTCATCTAGGGCTTCAGTTATCTGAAGACTTTGTTGGGGTTACAGAGTGTGCTTCCAAGGTAACTAGCTAGCCTACATGCCTGACACACTGCTGCTGGCTACAGGTGAAAGGTCTTGGCCCCTTTCCGTGTGTTATCTGTTAATAGGGCTACTTGAGTATTATCCTAAAATTGCACTGGCTCCTTCTAGGCTGAGTGATTCAAAAGACCAAGTCAAAGTCTGCATACTTTTAATGACCTCTGTTCAGAGTCACATACTGTTACCTCTGTAGTATTCAGTTAGTCACAAAGAATGACCCTACTTCTTTGTAAAAATAGACTATACACAGGATATAAATAACAGGAAATCAGAATTACCAGGGTCATATTTGAGGATAGTTACCACAGTGGCACTGTAACTTACCTGAAAAAGGTGGAGGATTAGGGAAGAGAAACTAGACAATTCTTTTTGTGTTCATTCCCAGCCTCTACCAGTGATTTACTCCCTAACAGCTTTCTGAATTCCTTGCCGTTAGCTGAGGGGCACCATGACTATCTCCTTAGTTACAATGTACTTCTTGTAAGCTAACAAATTACTCCTTTGCTTAATCTTCCCAAGTGAACTAGGAAGGTGGTGTTGGGTAGTGGTTAATGAGGATGGTCACTAAATCTTAGTACTTTATTTTTAAAATGAGAATGAGGTTTCTAATTATGAGACACAAGATAGAGGGAATTTTGGTTTAAACATTAGACCCTATAACAGACTGCAAAATTTTAATAACTTTTTTGACGTGTTTCCTTTTTACCACATAAAGTCTGCTAACTGAGAGGATTGCTCAGTATAGTCATTTAGGCTGAGGGAAGCTCTCCTATATTTGATAGGGCCTGCAGCATCATTCTGACCTTTGATATCCAGCCAGGGAAAGGAATAAGACAGAAAGCATGGGAAATTTTGATGCATCAGTCTGGAAGTGGCATCCCTGACTCCTGCCCACATTCCATTGGTCAGAAATTGGTCATGTGCCTTCACCTGATTTCCTGGGGTAAGGGTGGAACTTAGCTGGGAAATGTAGTCTGTGATTAGGCAGTTTATACTTCTTCAGTAAAAAAGGGGGAGATAGACCTTGTATAGACAGCTGGCTATCTCTTTCATAGGACTGCATTCACAGGTGTAGCAACACACACATGTAACATGACTCATAGCCCAGTGCTCTGGTAGTGTGCCCCTGTCTGCAGGGACTGGACCACATTCTCTGGTCTTTGATGCTTAGCATTACAGTCACTGAGGAAGCAAACTCAAGACAAGTTCTCGATCTAAACCATAATACTCTTCAGGCCTCCCCATCATGATCTCTCATCATTCAGATCCCCTCCATATTCAGCTTTTCCTTGGAAAGTTCCCTTCACTTTCTTGCTCTAAGTTTGACCTGGCTCTCCCCTGAAAATACCGTCTCTTCTAAATCCTCTCAAATGATAGCTGTTTTCTTCCTGCCCCACATATCAGAACTGGGAGGCCAGAAAGGCATCATTTTTTCCTTTTTATGTCTCTAAATTGTCTTTCTTCCATCCATCTTTTATGCCTATGATGTGAGAGCGTGCTAACTTAAGCTCTCTTTGTTGCCATCTGTTGGCGTATGGGCCTCTCTTATTTATTGAAGATGTCATTATTTGAGTCATTCTCTCACTTTTGATGGTTCTTTCATTCTTGGCAATACCCACTACTCAAGCTGACAATTTAAACCACCCAGCCTTAGTTCTCTAACTTCTTTAGCTTTGAGGATCTTATCTACTATCATTTCTTGGCAGCTCACTCAGGCGAAAGTATCTTTGATGTTCTAATCACTGATAATTATGCCATTTTGGAAAACTTGACTTGATAGAAACAGTCTTGACGATCACATGCTTTATTTCTATGTCACTTACTCTGACTCTGCCTTTCCAAGAACTCTCCCTTGTCTTTAGCTGTACCTCTGTCCAGTTACTTGCCCTTATTGCTTGAGCTGTTGTTTCCCAGCCTATCATCCTGGATCTATTGCCCATCTGTAAACTTCTCCTAATTTCTCATTCCTGCCTCCCTTCATTGTTCTTCAGTGGAAAACCCCCAAATATGGTCAAAACCAAACATTTACTTATGCCCCGCCTGCATCTATTCAGCTGCCATTACTAGTGAAAAAAACATGCTTAACTGACAGTTACTATTAATTTCCTACCTCTCATTTTGTTGCGCTGAAAAGTAATTCTTCCTTCTAAAACCAGCTCCTTCACTTTTTTCTTAGAACCCATCCCTTGTGCCTTCTGAAGGATTTGGCTCTCACCATGATGCCTTTTCTTTTCTCCTATCTGGCCATTCTCATTGGCAAACTAACATACTGAAATATCATCCACTTTAAAACAAAATCAAAATCCTCTTATGATAGATGCCACCACACTTTTGACTCCTTTTCATAGAAAAAAATGAGAATATTATTTTCCTTTACTGTTTTCACTTTTTGCCTCTCACTTTTCTTTTCCAGTCTACTGAAATTAATATTTGACTCCTCAAGCTCCACTAAAGTGACTGATATCAAATAACTAATGATCAATGTCTTATCAATGCAGTGGTACTCTTTCTCCTCCACAGACCCAGCATCTCAGCAGCATCCATGGTTTGGCATTTCTTCTTTGACACTGTGTTTTCTGGGTTCCTGAAACACAATATTCTGTTGGAGTTCTTCCTTTTTGAGGTCCCTTGCTGTTTTTTTTTCTCTCTCTACCATATTTCACTTGTGGGCACCTCCGTAATGCTGTCTGGACTGGTGGTCTCGTTCAGTTTGAGTCTTTTTCTTCTCTGTTTGTAACTAATAGGCAAATAAAAGTTACGTGTGCTTTTCTAAAAGTATTTTCTCCTTATTCCGAAGCAAGCATTTCCCTTTGGAGCAAGTGGTCCTATCAAAGGCCCAGGTTCTCCAGGTCAAACCTGAGGAACAACTTCTGTTTCTTCTTTTCCAATGCTTCACATTCAGCCCACTAACAAATAATGGTTCAACCTCCATAATTCAACTCTTTTTTTATCAGCCACATTGCTAAACCCTAGCAACCACTATGTGTCCAGTCTGACCTAATTCTAGGGCTCCCTAACTAGTCTCCCTACATCTCCTGCTCTCTCCTAGCAGCCTGTCCTCCCCACCTCCCCACGTAGAAGGCAGACTGCAACATAAAGAGGAGATTGTGGCATTTCTTTGCTTAAAATCATCTAATAGTCTTTTATTATTATCACAGTCCTCAAGGCCTCATTGTGAGACCCTGCCTAATTTTCCAGCCCAAAGCCCCTCTGGTCTCCCTCTTTGTTCACTTGTTTCAGCTACATGGGCCTTCTTCCTGTACCTTGAACCTGCTAAGCTCATCCCCATCATGGGAACCTTGAACTGGCTATTTATTCAGCCTGTATTTCTTTTTCCAGAGTTCTGTATCTTTTTCCTTCTGAGAATCTCATTTAAAATACTACCTACTCAAGAATCTTCCATGACCATAGAAGCTAAAGACCTTGCTATCTGAAATGTAATACTCTATTTTATCTTCCGTAATCCTATTAGGGAACTGAAATGGTATCAGCATATTTTATTTTTTCATGATTTCTTAATTTATTGGTCTATTGTATTCATACTGTAATATTATGCTCCTAGAGAACAATCTTCTGTTTAAATTTTTTTTGTTTCTTTTGATGTTTCTCATGGTAGAAATGGAGCTTTTATATAATGAGTATTAATAAATGTTTTCTGTTTGAATGACTTTCATAAATTTTTGGCTTTTCAACTCAGAATTCAAAGAGGTAATGGTTTTTGTAACAATAATCTTGGTTTCTAGATATAGAAAACAGGAAAATTTTGGAACTTTAAATGACAATAACAAAAAATTTACCATAGTGTTCAACTAATGACAACATATTAGTATACTAATGTATCTCTATACTTGAGTAAAGAATTAAAGCTCTCCTTCCTGAATATAAATAAAAAGTACTGTTCAAAGTTATTGCTTTTAATTTTTAATTAAAGGTAATTCTTTTTAAAATGATTCACTTTAAACATTTCCCTGCTTATTTATATAATATATACTTATTTTACTTCAAAAGCTTTGGAAAACCCAGGGAAAATAAATTTATGTAATTGTTTTTTTTTTTTTTTTTTTTTTTTTTTGCCATACCGGAGATTGAACTTGCAACCTCGTGCCTGTCAAACAGGCACTCAAGCCACTGAGTCAAACTCTCAGCCCTGGTTTTTTGAGGCAGGGTCGCACTATGTAGCTTATACTGTCTTGCACTCGTGTTGTAGCCCAAGCCGACCTCGAACTCACAACGTTCCGCCTACCTCAGCTTCCCGAGTGCTGGGATTAAAAGCGTGGGCCACCACACCCGGCTCTTATAGCTGTCCTTTTGCTATAATTCTTTCTGTGTTCAGTCCACATGTCTGTGTCTTTGTCTCTTTATATTCTTTTCTCAATATGTCCACCAAATTGTGTGTGCGTGTGTGTGTGTGTGTGTGTGTACTTAAAGAGTCATTTCCCTTTAAGAGTCTGTCTCAAAGATGGCTTCTATCAGGTTCAGGTAAACACCATCTATTCCAATTTTCTGTAGGGTTTTTTTTTTTTTAATCATGAATGAATGTTGTACTCTGTCAAACACTTTCTGTATCTATTGAGATGAACATATGGTTTTTCTCTTTGGCTTGGTTAATACAGTATACTACATTTATTGATTTGCATATGTTGAATCATCCCAGCATCCCTGGGATGAATCCTACTTGATCATTGTGTATAATCTTCATGATTTGCTGCATTCTGTTTGCCAGTATCTTATTGAGGAGTTTTGCATCTGTGTTCATTAAGGAGATTGACCTATACTTTTCTTTTTTGTTTAGATCTTTCTCTGGTATTGGTATCAGGATAATGCTTGCTCCCAGGAATGAATTTGGGAGTACTGCTTCCCTTTCAACATAGTTAAACAGTTTGAGAAGTAGCAGCATTCAGTATTCTCTAAATTTCTTGTAGAATTCAGCAGTGACTCTGTCAGGACCTGGACTTTTCTTTATTGGTTTTTAATTACATCTTCAATTCTATTGACTGATATTAGTTTATTTAGACTTTTTGTACTTCGTGATTCAGCTTTGGTAATTCATATATATCTAATATTCTGCCCATTTCCTCTGAGTTTTCCATCTTATTAGAGTACAAGTTCTTGAAGTAGGTATTGATCATTTGGATTTCTGCAGGATTCACTGTGATTTTGCCCTTTTCCTTCCTAAGTGCATGAATTTGAGTCTTCCTTTTTTTTTCCCTTTCTTTCTTTTTTGATAATGCCGGCTAATGGTTTATTTTATTTAATCCTTAAAACATTTGATTCATTGATTCTTTGTATTGTTTTCTTAGTCTCCACTGCATTAATTTCTACTCTGATCTTGTAGAGGCTTTAGGCTTGACTTGCTCTTATTTTTCTAGAAGATTGAGGTTCAACATTTGGTTGTTTACTTGAGCTTGCTCTGTTTTTCTGATATGGGAATTCATTGTTACAAATTTCTCTCATAGGATTGTTTTCATTGCATCTCGTAAGTGCTGATATGACAAGACAATAGCCAACATCATACTACATGGAAAAAAACTGAAAGCTTTCACTCCAAAATCAGGAATAAGACAAAAATATCCACTGTCACCACTTTTATTCAATATAGTTCCAGAAACATTAGCCTAGAGCAATTAGACTTGAGAAAAAAACATAAAAGGAAAAAGAATAGGAAGGAAAGAAGTTAAGCTGTCATTATTTGCAGATGACTTGATACTCTACATGTGACAAGAGCCCACAAACTCCACCAAAAGATTTCTCAATTTAATAACCAAATTCAGTATTGTAGCTGGATACAAAGAAAGCACTCACAAATCAATAGCATTCCTGTACGTGAAACTCACTGAGAGAGAAATTAGAGAAACAACAGCTTTCACTGTATCATTCAAAAAAAATGAAAATACCTAGGAATCAATCTAACAAAACAAGTAAATGAACTTTATATTGAAAACTATAGTACTCTGGAAAAAGAGATCAAAGAAGATATCAAAAAATGGAAAGATATTCCTTGTTCTTGGGTAGGAGGAACCAATATAGTAAAAGCGGCCACACTTTCAAAATTGGTACACAGATTTAATGCAATCCCAATCAAAATATCAACAACATATCTCACAGAATTAGAGAAAATGTTCCTAAAATTCATTTGGAAACAGAAGATACCTAAAATAGCAAAAGCAATTTTGGGCAACAAAGGCAAGGAATGAGTCATCACAATCCCTGACTTGAAATTATATTACAATGCTACTGTGACAAAAACAGTATGGTACTGGCAACAAATCAGGCCTGAGAATAAATGGAACAGATTGAAAGATGCAGGAACAACCTCAGACATACTCAGCCACCTTATCTTTGACAAAGGTGCCAATATCACAAAGAATCAACAACGGGGATCTCATCATACTAAAAATCTTTTGTACATCAAAAGAAACCACCAAGTTAAGAGACAACCCACAGTGTAGGAGAAACTGTTTTTTTGCTGGCTGTACCTCAAAGGACTAATATTTAAAATGTGAAAGAACTAAAAAAAATCAGACCCCCCAAACTTTAAGACCCAATCTAAAAATGGGAATCTGAGATGAATAGGCACATCTCAGATGTAGAAATAAAAAGAGCAAATAAATATATGAAAAAATTTTCAACATCACTGGTCATTCAAAATATGCAAACTAAAATAATGCTGAGATTCCATCTCACCCCAGACAGAATGGTTATCATCAAGAAATCAGCCAATAACAAATGCTAGCAGGACTGTAGAGAAAAAGGAACACTACTCCCCTGTTGTGCCAGTGTAGACTGGTACAACTACTGCATAAATCAGTGTGAAGAGTCCTAGAGGTTCCATTCAACCAAGACCTTCCACTTCTTATTATTCTCCTGAAAGAATTAAAAGTATCATACCATAGTGATATATGCACACTCATGTTTATAGTGGTACAGTATGTAATAGTTAAATCTTGGAAACAGCCCAAAGGTTCATCAAACAATAAATGGATAAAGACATGGGAATCTATCTATCTATCTGTCTATTTATCTGCCATAAGAAAGGATAAACTTAAGACATTTCTGGGTAAATGGATGGACTTGAGATCATACTCTTAAGTGAAATAAATCAGAGACGTGTTTAAATACTACACTGTTTCTCTGGTGTGAGAAACCAAAAGTGTAAATAAGAGCCAAAGTATATAATAGATTTTGGGAAATGGGAAGAAAGTGTTCAAATGAGAAGGGGAACAAAGGGAGTGGAAAAGGAAAGAAGGGACACACATAAAAACAGGAAAAAAAGGACACGAAGTTTTTGTAAATAAGTAGGGGAAGAGGGGAAGAAGTGTTGAAGGGAGTGAAGAGAAATGGGAAAAACAGAAGCAAGATACAGAATAAATAAAACACATAAGTAAAAAAGATAGGTAAAAAAGATAAGTCTGTCTCAGAGGTCTTCTGTGAGTGATATGGTTTCTTGTATAAATATTATTAAATTAATCCTTATTATAGCCATAACCACTAACTTATTAGTAGTACTTAGTCCATACGCTAGTTTTTGCTCAGGTAATCTCAAGGAAGTTCATCTTGGAGTAGGGGAGCTTCAATTTCAGTCCCATGTATAGGAAAGGTACCATGCAGAACTTTACTCTTCAAAAATGTGATGCATAACCTAATAGTGATGGCATCAACTGCATGTTTGTTAGAAATACAGTGTATTTGCCTCTAATGTTGTGGACTGAATTGTGTCCTACTAAACTTCGTATGTTGAAGTACTGAAGCACCTAGAAATGTGACCCTATTTGGACATTGATTTGGTATGGATCTAAAATGACTCCTCCCATCTCATGTTTTCAGAGGTGGGCCTTTCAAAAGGTCACTGGAACACGAAGGCTCTAACGTCAACAGTGGATTAATCTATGAATAAAATCATAGTTTGATGGCATTCCTTAAAGGTAATGAACACTTTAAGGTGGGGCCCAGTTGAAGGAAGTTTGTGGGGTTTTGAGGATTATATCTGATTTCCTGACTTCCACTCTGATTCTTTTCCTGCTCTCTCTGCTTCCTGGTTGCCATTAGGTGAACAACTTTCTTCATTCACCACTTCCACCATGATATTTCTGCCTTACCACAGGCCTAAAAGCCACGTTGCCTACTGATCATGGGCTGAAACTTCTGAAACCATGAGTTGAAATAAGCTTTCCTCCTAGAAGTTGACTTGCTCAGGTATTTGGTCATAGCAACAAAAAGCTTGCACAGATACAGAATCCTACAGAAGCAATAGCATTAAATTGAGCTCATGAGGGAGGGTCTAATATTTTATTTTTCTATTTTTATTTTTTGGTACTGAGAATCAAATTTACAACCTCTTACTTGCCAGGCAGGCACTTGTGCCACTGAACTAAATCGCCAGCCCAGGGATGGGTCTAATCTAATATAACCCAGTATCCTTATAAAAAGAGGATACTTGAATGGTAAGCCATGCATAGAGGCAAGATGAGCATCTGTGCATCCAGGACAGCCGCCTGGAACAGATCTTTTTACAAAACTGCTAGAAAGAATTAACCTTGCCTATACTTTGATTTTGGAATTCTAGTTTTCAAAACCAGTTTCTATGCAAATTGTTGATGTTTAAGCAATCCAGGTTGTGGTCATTTGTGATAGCATCCATAACAAACTAATATAGTACCATAGAGCTCTGAGTCAGAATCTGTATTTGATGAAACTGTCAAGTGATTTTTATGTATGTTAAAGTTTGGAAGCATTGAGATAGCATGCGTTCAAGAGCGAGTAAGTGAAAACTCACTTAGGTATCAAATAGTCATCAACAGTAAAGAGAATTTATTGTAGTTTTTCTCTATCTGGAGACTTGCTGGAATTACCTGGGGAGCTTTCAAAGAATATAAATGTGAGGATCCAACCCAGACCTCTTTAAGCAGAAATCTCTGGAGATGAGTTCCAGGTATTAGTAAACTTCCCAGAAGATTTGAAGAGGCAGCCAGGGATAAAACTACTGATTTACTGACATGTAACTGAAAGGTTCTGTGTCATGTAGACTCTGGGTGTGGTGAAATGGCTTTGACTTTGACTATCTGCTCTCCATGTGTTTCTTTCTTTCTTTCTTTCTTTTGTTTTGTTTTGTTTTCAGATGGTTTCCTTCAAGGTCACCAAATTGCTGCTGGCAGCAATGGTGGCTTAATGCTTCTTCAGTCATTTCCGCAGGAGAAGGAAGGTGCTCTGCTTCATTCTGACTGAGTCTTTGCAGGACATTGCTTACCTTTGTCAGTCACTGACTGTGAACAGCTGTGAGCCTGGTTTAGGTGTCTTCTCACAAACCAATGCTGATGAAGAAAACTGGAGGCAATTTGATTGGCTTAGGCCAAGTGAGGCTTATCTCTGAAGCTACTGATGGCATTACTCCCTTCTACACTATTGGGCTTTTGCAAACTAGGACAGCTTTATGTGAAATCTCTTGGTTTTTACCACAATCAATTTTGATACTATGCATTTATATGCTGATAGAAATGTAAATGCAGAAAATAGGAAGAAAGCAAAGAAAAGAGGGAGGGAGAGAAGAAAAGAGGGTTAAGGAAAGGACTGAGAAAGGAAAAAGAATGGAAGGTAACAGAGAAGGAGGTGAAAAATCATCTGTGGAAAGGGTGCTGTATTGGATTGTGTTGGCAAAGAAGACATATTTGAAAGGGGCTATCTCAGTCGAGACTTCGAGAATAATAAGGAACTTTTTCTATAAAAACTTTCCAGGTAGAAGAACAACCAATTCACACTGGAATTTATGGACCACTCTGGTGTTGTCAGAGAAGGGTGGCATAATTAGGGGTGGTTCACACAGACAGAGGTGTCTTCACTTGGGGCCTTATGGGCCAACATAAGGTTGCTGGCTACTTCTTCAAGTGCAATGGAAAACCACTAGAAATTCAAAGCAGTATATAGAACTCAAATGTGCATTGAAAAGGAACTATAAGAAGGAAAACTAGAGGTAGATAGAACATTTTAGATATAAGTGTGATACACTGGGTAGGAGATGAAGATGCCTTTAGTGAGGGTCCCATCTACATAGAGAAGGAGCTGATTCAGGTTATCTGTGAATGATGATCTGATGGGACTGTCAACTTCTTTCCTCCACTGGAGGACTTGGAACACGTATCTTTTCTTACTTAAGTTTAGATTATGACGCTCATAATCTTAACTTAATTGAAAGCTTTTTCCAAGACATTATTTTCTCATATGCATAATTGTAAATGGCTAGGTAATTTTTCCTTATATGTATATTGCAATTATTTAATCTATCATCTATTATTGAACACCCTGAAGAATACCAATACATAAGGGGATAATCAAGAAAGTAAACATCACAAAGCAAATTAAAAATAGCTGACCGGTGGGACATGGTGGTACACACCTATAATCCCACCATTCTGAGAGTCTGAGGCAGGAGGATTGAAAGTTTAAGCCCAGCTTGAGTAACAATAATTTTACAAGATCTTTAATTTCTTATTTTATTAAAAGAATTAGAAAGGATGGGTATGTAGCACAGTGAGAAGATCCTAGGTTCAACGGCCGACACAAAAATGACAACAACAAAAAAACACACAATAAATAAACAAATAAAAAGACTAGCCAGAGAGAGAAAAGGAAAACTATAGAACCCTAAGAATAGTAAAGTCAGATGAAAACAATGTTTCAAGAAGAAAAGAGTTTTGCTCGATCCCCTCCCTATTTGAAAAATATCTTTCTCTCTACTTCCTATTATCTATATTTTATTTTGATTTTTCTTTATATTTTCAGTTTCTCACATAAGAGAAAACATGCACTATTTAAACTTGTATATCTGATTTCACTTAACATTATGGTCTCAAGGTATGGCAGGGGAGAGAAAGGGAATGAAAAGAGAATTGAGATGTGTTATGTACATGTACCAACCCCCCACAAGGAATGTAATAATTTTGTATTACAAATATATACTAATAAAAAACTAAAAGGAAAAAAGGAAAAATGTTTTCCAGAAGGATGAGAGTTAGAGAAAGGTCCAATAAGAGAAGGGAAGAAAGCTAGCCATTGGTTTCACATTCCAGAAGTCACTGGGGAGAAAGAAATGCCTTTAATAATGTGATGATCAAAGGTATCTTGTGTTTTGCACTGGATGGGGAAAGGCTAGGGAATGGAGGGAGGGGTGAAGGCAGCTCTTCAAAGAATCTAGGGAGGGTAAGGCAAAGATAAGATGCAAGCATAGGTTATGAGAGCCAGGTCTTATTTATTTTGAATTTAATGCTCTATTTTTACATAGGCCTGCTAACTAGCATAAATGTTGAGGTTGATAACTCAGATGATAAGACCTAACTGATGGATAGAGACCCCTGTGTAACATAAAGGGAACAGGATTCAAATCACAATTTGAGGAAATGAACCTTGGAGGGGAGGGGAATTACTCTTACTTGTGGCAAGAAGGCAGGAAATAGGTAGAGATGCATAGAAATTTTTTTGTTTGTCTTGTTTCCTTGGTAGATGATAGGATTTTGGGGGATTTTATGTCAATTTCCCTTTTCTCTGAGGAAAGGCAAGCAAGGTTGTTTTCAAAGAACAAAGAAGGAAGTGAGGTGGGTAGTGAGAAGACCACTGATGTTGGGGGCAAGCTAACTTTTGGGGAATGAAAAAGGAAAACAAACCAAGGAAACTGTGGCTAATTTTGACTTAGTGATGAGTATGCAGTGAAATGTCCATGTACTAGATCATGGACTCTACGTGGGAAGGAGAAATACTGATGGGGAAATAAAATGAGTGAAGGGCTTGAAGGTTTTAATAAAATAGGAAAACAAATGGGGAGAGTAGCCAGAGAAAAAAAAATAGAAGCCTAATGTTTAGAATATAAGTAAACTTGATACCTGTGAAACTGGAGCACTGTATGATCATGAAGTAATGTTTTTTTGGTATCGGGAATTGAACTCAGGGCCTCGCACTTGCCAGGCAGGCGCTATGCCACTGAGCTAAACCCTTGCCCTATAAAGTAATTTTTAAACCTCAGTTTCAGTGCTCCTTGCTAACCTTATAACTGAGGTTTCTTTGTTCCTGAATTAAGTTTCAAATTCTTAGAATATGAATGGTATGTGCGCCATAAGAGAATACTGCAGAGCGGATCATTTATAAAGGAAAGATACTTATTTCTTCTAGTTTTAGAGGTGAGGAAGTCCATTGCTGAAAGCCTTCTTGTGGCATCTTCTGATGACAGAGTGCAAAAAGGCAAGAAATGGGAAGAAGGAGCTGGAAAGCAAAAGGGAGCCAAACTCACATTTATAGGTCCAATTTGGTACTTGACCGACTCCATAGTAATGACATGAATGCAATCATGAGGACTGTGTGGTAGGATTTTATCAACTCTTATTAGGCCCCACTTCGCAACACTGTTGTATTGGGATTATGTTTTTAACACATTAACTTTCACACCGTAGCATGATGCATCTTAAGTTGATTCACGTTATTATATATGGGTGGCTAGTATACTCATGAGCCTTTCCACATTTTAGAATCTTTTGTATTGGTTCCACATTTTAGAATCCTATGAATGGCAATTTGGCTGCATTCATAACTTTGTCTTTTATTTCTATTTTCTAACAACTCTGTGGAATTTTATGGTTTTCTGGTATTTGTTGTTTCATTCATCCTAATTTTTGTTTTATTCCTTTGCAGATAACCTTTTACATTTTACATGGCTAGTTGTAGATTTATTATATGCAATTAAAATAGTTGTCAAAATATTTTTAACTTAGTGGTCATTGCATTGATTTGTTTTTTTGCAACAGAGAATTTGCTTTTGAAACAGTCAACCTTGGAGATCTCTGCTTCCGCAAAGATAGAATAATTCCTTTTGCTAAGCACAATTAAAACCCATAGATATTATATATAAATCAGGCATAAGAAGGGTTTGAATAGTGAAGAGACAAGGGAAGCAGACTAGGGCTGGGAATCTCAAGATGAAGAAGCAATACGACAGTGAGTGCTTTGGGTTTTCTTTTTGGAGCTAGGAGGTGTAGAAGGTGGTAAAGTAGAAGTGTGAATGGGCCACAGACTACCAAATCCCTAAGAAAGGATGGTTCCTTCTGGCCAAAGAACCAAGAAAGTGAAAGCCTTGGAAGGCAAAAAATCTTTTAGGGATAACTACTCTACTGTAGCCAAATGCCACTGGCTTTAACACAGTCACTCAAAAGCAAATTGGGAACTTAGAGTTCTATTCTGACCAGGCTGCAGTGAGACACTTAAACCCTGGCATTGTAGTGTCAAAGAAGGTCAAATAGGGAGCCACACGTGTCACCTAGGTAGAGACCATTCAGCGATCCTGGACTTCTGCTATGAACTGTACATTTGGCTCCTGTGAAACTCATGTTGAAATTTAATTGGCATTGTAGCAGTAATAAGGAGAGCTTTTAAGAGGTGACTAGGTACATTAATGCTGTTACAAAGAGAATGGGCTAGGTAATGCCAGCGTGAGTGGTTGTAAAATTGGCCCTGTTTTTTTCTCCCTCTCACCTGCTTTCATGGGATAATGCAGCAGGGTACTTAGCAGATTCTGACACCCTGGCTTGCACTTTCTAGCTCCAGGACTATGAGCTGAATAAACTTTTTTCTCTATAATTTCCCAGTCTGTGGTAGTCTGTTACAGAAACTGAAAACAGATGAAGACATCTACTTCCATCCAACAGTAATAAGGGCATCCTTGGTGGTTTCAGTGGAGGACACAAGAGGAAAAATAAAAATATTCTTCCTCCCCTTTTATTCAGGGAGATTGTTTTATTCATGTTCTCATTGCTGGGACAAAATATATGACATCTGCAATTTAAGGAGGGGTTTATTTTGGCTCAGTTTCAGGGGGTTTAATGTGTTGCCACCAGGTTGAACCACTGGAGGTACATGCATAACTGTCCCATTCATTGCTTGTACCACCTGATGAGACTGTCCCACACTGTCTGATGGGACAATCATGCATGTACCATGCAGAGCTACCTGACGGCCAGAAATATGAATTATGACCTCTTGATGAATGTGTTGATCACAGTCATCTGGGTCCCCAACACAAGTGGCATGGCAGAAGAGTCTGCAGATAGTAGAGGAAGAATGAAGAGTCAGGAAAGAAATACACCCTCTAAAGGCATACCCCACTTTCTCCAACCAGGCCCCAGCTTCTAACAGCACATTCAGCTATGAATTTATCAATTGGTTAATCCACTGCATAGGGCTCTCCATGATCCAATCACCTAAATACACGAGAGGCCCCAGCTCTGAACACATGAGATTTTGAGTAACATTTTAGATCCAAACCATAATGAAGGTCTTAGTGAAGGAGAACTGAGGAGCCAGAACTGCCACTCCAACCCAGCATGAAAGGTCCCTCTTGTCCAGCCAACAAAGGTTAAATGGGGAGAACTAGTCCGTTTAGTATCATGTGGCAATAATGCAGTGGTTCTACTGAACTAGAGAATATCTCAAATTTCAAGAAAAGACACTAAATAAAAGTAACAGATGACAGAGATGCTAGAATAATCTGATAAGTATTTTAAAGCATTCATAATTAAATTCTCCCATTAGCAATAAGCTTGAAAAAAATGAAAAATAAGTAAAGAAAAAGAAAAATTTCAGCATAGAACTAGAAAATATAAAAAAGAGCCAAATACATATTTTAGAACTGAAAAATACAATAGTCAAAAAATAAAAGTAAAAAACAAAAAGAAGCAATGGATGGATTCAGCAGTAGAATGGGAGGAACAGAGCAATAAGGATCAATTAATTTGAAGATAAAACAAAAATCATTGTAAGGAACAAAGGAGAGAATATAACTGGACAAAAATAGAACTTATGGGATATTATGTTTCTGTTATTGAAATATAGGAAAAGATAGGTTGAAAAAAAATTAGAAAAATTGTGACTGAATTTCCCAAATTTGGTAAGATAATTCCATGTAGAAATTCTAGAAGTTGAGAAAATCCTAAAAAAAAAAAAAAAAAACCCTAAAGAAATCCATGTCAAAAGGCATCATTCTTTTGAAAACTGAAGATAAAAATATCTTGAAAGCAATTATGCCTTTCTATATACATTCTTGAAATGACAAAGTTATAAAAATGAAGACTGGGTTCATGATTGCTGCAATTTAAGGAGAAGGTACACTCAAAGGGGAAGTGGGTTTGGGTATCAAGGGCCAACATGCGGGAATCTTATGGTTATGGAAATGGGGCAAGGGAACAAGTCTTTTCTGGTGGTACAAGACATCGTTGTGGGTGTTCTGATTTTGAAATTGAACTGTGGTTTTATAAGATGTTTCCACTGGGGGAAACTAGATAAGGCCTATACTGGGTCTCTGTATTATTTCTTACAACTGCAAGTGAATGCGCAATTATCTTAAAGTAAATATTTTCATAAAAATCAACTTAATTGAGCTATTGTTTACACACAATGAAATTCACCTTTTAATGTGTGCAATTTGGTGAGCTTTGACAAATGTATACAACTGTGTAAGTACTACCATGATCAAGATGCAAAACATTTTATCCTCCCAAAATTTTTCCTCATGCCCATTTTTATGTTGCTTTCTCCATCCCAGATTCTGGCAACCTGCCTCCTGTCACTATAAATTACTTTACCTTTCCTAGAATCACAGTATTTGCTTTTAAACTACATGTTGCAATCTCTGTTGAGATCAGTGACATATTCTTCAATGACAAATAACTGTTTTGGCCTATTTGTCTTTGTTTCTTCCTTTGGAAATTCTGTTCTTTTACAGATTTAAACTGAGTATCTTGGTCTACCGTATCTGTTATCTATTTTCCCAGATCATTTTCGTTTCTTGTTTTCTGCCCTCTGTGATAGGAGCAGATACCTCATCTTTGTCCTTAAATCACAGATTTGCTTTTCTGTTGAGTGATGTGCCTATTGCTATCAATGGTGTGCCCTGCCTCTCTCATTGCATTCCAGTTCTCCCTTACATAGTCTCTCACAATTTAGATTCTTCCTCTTGGACATCATTCTGTCTCCTTGACATCCCTCCCCCTGAACCAGAGTCTTAAATCTTGCCTCAAAATCCTCTTTCCTTTTTTTTTTTCCCTTAAAATTTATGAATGAAACTCTCTGTGAGGAGTTTGTGGTTCTGTTTAAGGGCACTCTGTAAGCTGAAGAGTATTATATAACTACCCATAAAATGTCTGTGGCTGAAGTTCAACACACACATGGAGGATATACAATTCATAAACTTATTTTATAGTCACCTATCACATAATAAATATGAGGAGATTAACTGCATTATATTTTCTTTCATGTGCATAACCAATCTCTGAGACCAAATTGCCTATGCTATGGAGACAATTTTGTTTCACAGCATAAAGCTGTATGCATTGTGCATATATCCTGTTCAAGTTGAGTAATTCCTCATCAATTTACAAAGAGGTTTTGCTACCTTCAAAACATACTATAGATATCTAGAAACCTCCTCTACAACCCAAGCTCATTTGCTGACAAAGTCACTTAAAGCAAGGACAAACAACAACCATAACAAAGAAAATCAGCCACAGATTCTAAAAATTCCAAACTTCTATTATAGTGAGTGTGTGAAGGAAGATAAAAGGTTAAATTACAGTATTAAAAAAATAAGAGCTAGCTTACAACCTGAGACTGTTCTTTGTTTTTTGAACTACAAGTTTGTCATAGTACCACATGCTTTTCCTTCTTGAAAAGAAGACATTTTCGGTAAGGAGAGAGTGCATAAAATGAAGACTTTTACCACAGGGTATGGTCTGTGGAAAATTTCATTTCTTGTAATGCACACTCCCTATTGTAACCTATTGCCCAATCTGAACTTGCACTTCTGAGAAATATAGCTGGTTAGTGCCTCCCATGGCAGAACAAAGTTGTTTAAAGACCTACAGGGTCTTTTGGGACAAAATGACATATGTCTACATTTTATGACATGCTCTTTCTCACATTGTCTGGAAATGCTCATGAAGACACAGAAAAAGACAAAAATATTCCAAAAATCAAAGATAATCATGAACCATTTGACTGCCACAGGAATTCTCACCGACCACAAAAGGGAAGAAGACCCAAAACTATGGTTTCTGCATGAGTATTTCTGCTTCTGAAAAATAGTAAGTTCATCCAATGGGAAATAAAGAATTATGTAATTAAAAAATAAATAAATTGAGATATTAGAAAAAACTGACAACTGGAAAAACAGAGATTTAGACAGCCTGAAGCTTTTTAAGGGGGAAGCGGTTGATATAGGGGTAGTTTTTAAAATGTATTTAGGTGCAATACAATATTGAATATGTATTCATGATAAAGGACTGCAGGTAGTCAAACTGGTATTGTAGAAGACAAAGATAGGAAGTTTTCTCATCCACAAAGTAGAAGGCGTGATGCAGCGCTATTAAGAATGCATTTTTTGATTGAATATAGACTGCTTAGAAGACAGAGGAAAGTACTTGAGGACTTGAATTAGGCTGCTATGATTGTAAAGTTGAAGGAGAATATGTTCTCCTGATAAATAACTGTATTTGATTATATATAATATTCTAATATGGAATTATATGTGTAATATATGTATAAATATACATTGCCTACATGCACATACGTCCACATGTAGACAAAACCTGGTGTTTTACATCATTTTTTATGTAAGTACAGTTTGTTAGGGTTTTTTGTTGTATAGGGGAAATGAGCTGATTGTGATCTATAATTATGTAAATATAACTATGTAAATGTGGACAAATACTCCATGCTGAGGAGGTATAGCTTTGCCAATATGGTGTTAGATGTAGTATAAATTAATGAACAGAATACGGTCTCCCTTTTTGTTTCTTAGAAGGTGTCCTCTCTTTTCAAGGGATGTTCCTTCATAGATATTTAAATCAGATGCAGACATTTTTAAAGGAATGACTGAGTTGAACATATCTTGAATACTAGGAGTACAATAGTAAAAAATATTAACACAGTCAAACTGAGATGGAGACAAAGACTCAACTAGGAATCCTGAATCAATAGAGGCCTAAGAGGGTCTGAGAACAAAAAGATGGGCTCCCTCACCTAGAACTGGAGGTCAGAGTGAGGTCTAAGAGGAGGGCTGTTTAGGAATTATCTAAGCCTAAACCAAAGTGAAGGCCTTTGACTCAAAAAGCCCAGAGCTGAAAAAACATAGGGATCTGGGAGAAATTCCATGTAGGTTGGACATAGTATAAGAGTTAGGAGATGGAAAGGTACGGAAACAGTAGGAAAGCGGCTGTGAGATGAGAATGGGGAGCGAGGAATGGGAAAATCACACCTAATGCACGTGTGTCGTGTCAAGGAGTTTTGACTTAATTATATCGACAGTAGAGGAACATGAACAAGTGCAGGCTTGAGAAAGGTGTTCCTGGCTGCAGTCCCATCAGGGAGGAGTGAGAGACTGGAGAGAGGTGAGGCTAGTCACACAAGGGAATCCGGCAAAGGGAGGAATAATCAACATACACGGTTACCAGGATCTTGTGATTCACTGCGTATGGGTGGGGAGATATGAGAGGCAGAAACGGGAGGAGTCATTACGGCATAATCACATGAGCAAAAGCTCTGGAGCCCAACAATGCTGGGCAAACTTTGCAACAGCCTCGGTCTTTCCATCTGGTTAAGGGGCTAATAAAACTTACCTCACAGGGTTACTGTGCAACGTAGGCATAGTAACTGATGCAGTGCACTCGACAACAGTATGAGATTAAAATATGATTAAGATTAATTTCCTCATGATTGTTGTTTTATCATCAGGACAAAAAGTGAAATAAGTGTTTCATGAGATTTTATGCCTTCTGTGTACCAAGTTTTATTTCTCATTCATGGGATAAATGGGGAAAAGTATATGTCAGGATATACAAAGGCATTTGGTTGTTATTTATTTATGCAGAGGAAAACCAAGAGAGGAACAATCTCCTGTTTCTAAGTTCTGATTTAGTTTCGTATAAAACATTTTAAGAATATGAAACCAAATATCCAAACACGAAGCCTTCAAGATGCCTGCTCAGTGTCCCTGTGGTGTACTTGTGTGACAACATCACGTCTCAAAGTACCCACAGATCTTCACCTCCTCGTGGGGGTTTCCTAAGCCTTCTGAAACATACAAAAACAGGAGGATGCCAGGAAAAAGAAACTGCCACATCAGCTTTTCTACCTTCTCCTCTATTATACCATCTGTTTCAGTAGGATAGAGTCCGTGTCTGACAAGTAACAGTGGAAATCTATGCTTCACTAATGCGTTACCTAGATAGCCTGTTCCCGAGCAGGAAGAATTGGAACCTCAGAGCACTATGTCCAATCTCTTCTATCCAGCCAGTTCTACACTTTAGGGGGCTATTATTGAAAAGGCCGCTCTTGATTCCAGAAATCTGCCTCTCCACTACAAGCACTGTAGTAGAAAATCTATCTAATAGAGGCTTTAAAAAAATGATTAATTTTAATCACTTCCTGAAGTGTTAGGAGATTGGCATCATGTGTTGTTAGGGGCCTAAGCATTCTACTATCACTCTAAACTCTTTTACAATTAACTTTTTTATCTTAACATTTGTTACATTCCCAAGCCATAAGATAGTTGCATCAGCCCTGGACATCATGATGTCCAAAGTAGAAACATAGTGGGTGCATTGTGTCCCTGGTTCGTTAATAAGAAATCTCCCATGGTAGACTCCTCCCTTATGTCTCATTAGTGGAAACATGGTCCATAGCCATTTCTAGATACAAAAAAGTCTAAGAAGAAGTTCAGTATTTTGCTTTCTTCAACCTCTAAAGTAGTAATAAAAGAAAATGGGATTGATAATACTGATGGCTTAGTAGCTGTATTTCTTGTTGCAATTATTCTGAAATGTAATGGCTTTAAACAAAATGAATGGCTATTGTCTTTCATTTTCTGTAGGTCTAAGCTTCAAGAGCAGCTTTAGCTGACTGATTGGGGTCTGAGGTCTTTCTGAAGATTGGCCTGGGCTTCAATCCTCTGAAGGCTTGTCTGGACTTGAAGGATCTGCTTCTAAAGTACTCCAGTGACTTGGCTGGCCAGCTGGTACTGGTTACTGGTGGCCAGCTTTGGTTCTGCTCCAGGAAGCCTCTCCAAAGCTCATGGCTATTGGCTTCCTAAAGAGCAGATAATTCAAGAAATCAAAGCAAAAGTTGCAATGCTTTTTATGACTTGTTTTCAGAGATCACGCAATCACTTCTGCAGTATGCTTTCAATTAATCATATGGACTAGTCTTATTCCATATGGAAGGAGACCATACAAAGGCATGAAGAGGAGGAGGCAAGGATTCTTGGTTGCCATCTTGGATACTGGCTCCAATAGCAGCAATGACCTGAGGTGATGCATCTATTTTAGCTCCTAATTCACACAGTGAAATAGGACTTGGTTTTTGGTGGCCATAGGAATACATTTTCATACTTTCTATGTTCCCTGGCCATGAGTAGGAATGTGTGAATGATGTGAGGTAGCCAAGAGGCTTGTTAATAAAGTTACAATTAGATAACAAGATAAGATCATGCATTCCTCCTCACTTCACTAGAAGATCCCTCTGAATGGCCAACCACCAAAACAAAGAAAAGAGTTCACATATAGGACCTGAATGGTAATTCCTACTTCCCCTTCCTGAGAAAATTTGCTGAAAAAGCCAGACAACATCAAATGATTGTTTTACAAAATGATTAGGAAAACTGCATTGCAGTAACTTAGAGTGATTAGTGTAAATTTAGAGTGCACAGTTCTTATAGTATATCTGTGTGAGATAGAGGCAAGAAACTGGTATTTTGAATACAATGTTGAACATTAGGATAGATATTTTCGTATTAGAGTTTTTTCTGACAGTAAGGAAATGTAGTGTGGTTTTATCCAGTTAACCTCGCATTGTAACCAATTTGATCTACGTGCTTTTAGTACAGTCCCCTGATCACTATTGTTACTTGAAATAAAACTTATGTATATTGCAAAATATAAATAAACAAAACTTAGCCAATTGGTTGACTGTGGTAACTGCTTATAGTTCCAGATAATGATGGCAAACAGTTCTCCAAATCAGGAATTGGATTAAGATTAATTTGGAGAGCCAGGTTACCATTCCAAAAGGTTAGGGGTATTAGGTTTACCATATTCTAGTATTACATTTGTGTAAATGTAGACATTCTCCATCATATGTCTATCCAGTTTAAATATCTTGATACTCATTTCACTGATGAGAGAACATTTCTAATATCTATTATGCTATGAACAAGTCCTTAATATTTATCAGATTTGAAGATAGCTGAAGCCTATCTTGCAGAAACTATCTAGAGTTGGCCTTTTTGATTGTTTTCATACTTGCTAAACACTTGCAGGCTGTGTGTTCCTGATTAGTGCAGAAGACCAGCCCAAAGGTGAAGATTAAAACTGTCACACATGGATACATCACCTCTCTATGTTATAGTATTTTAAAGAAATCTAGATTCTTGCAACCACCACCCACTGAATAACTGCCACACACAATTGCCCTTTCTTACTCCTGTCTCTTCAGAGAAGTCAAGAATCTTTATTGACAACGAGAAGTACACGAGGTCAGCTTCTCCACCTTGCACTTATTTTGATAGTTTGACTGCTGTTTTAGTCTTGGAAACAGAGAATATTTTGGCCTGGGTAACAGAAGATAACTAGTGATAAAATAGTGATAATCCATTAATATAGGAGAAATTATGTCAGATAAACTCTGATGTTGGGGTTAGTCTGGGGTCCAAGGCCAGACCCCTCATGAATTAAAGTTCCATTTATCTTTGTTAAATTTCCTTTCCCTTTTTCAAGTTTCATTTGCTATCTTGTAATTGATCCTCTTATTCATTACAGTATTGTCTTATCTAAGGAAACTTATATCTAGCCTACAGAATGCCTTAGCTGAAAGCCATTTGCATTTATGGCATTTGTGTCATTATAAAAAGATATGCTATTATAAAGGCAATGTTGACTAATTTGTGTCCCTTATCATGTCATATTTTGGACTGTTCAGCTTTTTATAAACACGTCCACATGAGATCTCATCTTCGTCATCACAGAAAATTTATTTTTACAGAGAAATGCAATCCTTTTCCTAGGAAAGAATAGAGAGGAAGGATTTACTGTCTGAATCACCTAAATAAATAAAACTCTTTTTTAAACTTTGGTAATAGATGGATTTTGTTTTTTAAAAAATTAAAGTCAGCTGTTTAGCACCTGCAAAAGATTCAGGATATATTATGTTCAATAAGTGTTAACTTTTTAAAAGGAGAAAGATTTCAGCAAACAGAAAAAAGATCTTAGTACAGTAAATGTTAGCATCTGAGAATCTTTCTTTGGCTTATTCCTGAGTGTTACTTAAAAGTCTGTCTAAGGCTCATTAGGCTATTTAAAATCACAGGTCTATCCATATGTACACCAAATGTTTAAGAAAGGATTGCACACTCACAAAAGAAGTACAAGAAAAATAAAAGGCCTAACAGTTTTGCCTGGAAAGTCCCAGGGTACATTCTATTGTCAAAAGGTAATTATACTCCACCCTTACCCCCTATCCAGGGATGTAAGCAGTTCTTGTTTCATGAAATTTTATAGAAAAAAAGAGATCTTGTACTTTCCATTAGTACAATCCCAGTCTGGAGGGAATTTTGATATCATTTGTAATTGGGAATCACGTAGTTCCCATTTTTCATGTTCTATACTTTCTTTGATTATAGTGACCGTGGTTATTAGATCCTAATCTGGGGTATGTGGCCAATGTAGGTATGGTTGATTTAATTGGGCTTCATGACCTACAGGAGGTGAGGTTCTGGAGATGCTAATGAGCAATGAGAGTACCATGCTCACTTTACTATTAGAACTCATTCAACATTCTGTATCATCTGTTGTTACATTAGAAAGCTTGTGAACTTTCTTTCTTTAAATTTAAACAAAAGTATTTTAAATAAAAGCATATTTCCACTAGCAAAGGGTATCTAAATACTTCCTGTGGGATATTAACTTCAAAACATCTGGACTCCATTATTAGTATACTTTAGATACTGAGGACATGAAGGAGATTTGTGATATTGTAAAAAATTTACAGTTAATCCTCAGTATCCCAGGACAATTGGCTCCAAATCCTTGTGGACATCAAAATCTGTGGATGCTCAAATACCTTATATAAAATAGAATAGTATTTGGATATAACCTAAGTACAGTCTCCTGGATACTTTACATCATCTCTGAATTACTTACAGTACCAAATAAAATGTAAATGGGATGTTAATAGTTGTTATACTATATTCTTTATGTAATAAAGACAAGCAACAAATCTTCATGTATGTAGTATAGATGAAATTTTTTTCTAAAATATTTTTGATCTATGTTCAGCAGTTGATTGAATACATGGTGGCTAAACTGTGGATTTAAAGAATCAGCTGTATTTGGTCTTTGTCTCTGTTTCCTGGCATTCAGCTCTTGAATTCTTGGAATCTCTGGAGCTATAAGAATATCTTTTGTGAGAACTACAGGCCAGTTTCTTTAGTGAACATAGATGCAAAAATCCTCAACTAGATATTAGCAAATAGAATGCAGCACATTATCAAACAGATGATGCATCATGTTTGAGTAGGTTTTATCCCAGAGATGCAAGGATGGTTCAACATATGTAAGTCAATAAATGCAATACATCACTTAAACAGAAGCAAGGTAAAAAATACCACATGATGGGGCTGGGGGGTTGGTTCAGCAGCTTAAGCGCCTGCCTAGTAGGCGTGAGGTTGTGAGTTCGATCCCTGGTGCCACACACACACAAAAATATACCATATGATCATATCAATAGAAACAAAAAGATCTTTTGACAAAATTCAACACCACTTCATGATAAAAACACTGAAGAAAACAGGTATAAAAGGACCATGCCTGAATATAGTAAAGGCTATTTATGATAAGGCAATAGTCAGCATTACACTAAAAGGATTTCCTCTAAAATCAGAAACAAGACAAGGATGTCCACTATTACCTCTTCTGCTGAACATAGTACTTGAAACATTAGACAGAGTGATTAAGCAAGAAAAATAAATAAAAGGAATAGGAAAGAAAGTCCTCAAGTTATTATTTGATACTCTACATGTAAGACTCAAAGAACTCTGCCAAAAAACTCTTAGAATAAATAACCAACTTCAGCCCAGTAGGAATCTTCTGTAAGATCAACACATAAAAATCACTAGCATTTGTATATACCAATAATGAATGAGATGAAGGAAATTATGAAACCAATACCATTCACAACTGCTTCAAGAAAAACAAAACATTTAGAAATTAACCTAACCAAGGAAACAAAAGGCTTCTACAAAGAAAATTTTGTACTCTAAAGATGGAGACCAAAGAGGATATCAGAAAATGGGAAGATATCCTGTGCAGAACCAATATTGTCAAAATGGCCATAATTCCAAAATTGTTATTCAGATTCAATGCAGTCCCAATCAAAACACCAACAACATACTTTACAGATCTTTCTATAATCCTAAAATTCATATAGTGCCAGAAGAGACCCAGAATAGCAAAAGCAGTTTTGGGCAATAAGAGCAAATCAGTGTGGAGATTCCTCAAAAGCTAGGATTGGAGGCCCATTTGACCCAGCTATTCCCCTTCTGGGTATTTTCCCAAAATAATTAAAAACATCCTACCACAATAATATATATGCACTTGTGTTTATAGCCACCCAGTTCATAATAGCTAGATCTTGGAAACAACCTAAATGCCCCTCGACTGAGGAATGGACAAAAAAGATGTGGTATTTCTATATAATGGAATACAGCTATAAAGAATAATGAACTAGACATTTTCACTCTTAAATGGATGGGCATTGAAAATATACTTCTCAGTGAACTAAGTAAGTCCCACATATGTAACCATCGCATTGTTGCACTTGTGTGACAAACTGAAAGAAAATCTATGTATATAAAAATTAGTTAAGATGGTTAAAGGAAAAAAATTTTGAGTGAAAAGTAGTTTTCACAGTTTTCACATCTTCAGATTTCATTTTTAATGTGAAATGCTTATTTGAATATAATAGAGCAATCATAACAAAAAGAGATAGTCATATAGCTGGTTTCTCTTGATCCATTGAGGCAGAAGTTTTGTGCTAATAATTTTCTGGACAATGTTTCATGTCTATGTCTTATACCCTAAACAACTGCTGTGAATATAACAATATGCAATGTGCTGTTTATTGTTACTCTTCTATTGGCTTGTTGTGAAATTATTTTACTTTAATTTCTTTTCTTCTGTTTAAAATTAAAAAAAAAAGAACAAATCAGGAGGAACCCTCCTCCTTCATTGGTGGGAATGCCAACTAACATTACCATTATGGAAATCATTATGGAGATTTCTCAAAGAACTGAAAATAGAAATTACTTATAGCCAGCTATCCCCTTCTAGTTATCATCTGCACAGAGCTTAAATCATCATAGTATAGCAATACATGCACACCAATGTTTATAGCAGCATAATTCATAGTAGCTAAATCCTGGAAGCAGCCTATATTCCCATCAGCAAATGACTGGCTAAAGAAAATGTGGTATCTATATATAATGGACTACTACTAAGCTGCAAAGAATGACACATTTGACATAGTTGTAGGTAAATTCATGCACCTGGAAAATATAATATTATGTGAAGTAAACAATGCATACAATCTTAAATACAGTATGGTATCTCTCATCTGAGTGAAGCAAGTACAAAGAAAATGATAAAGGATGGATAGAAAGAGACAAGGAAACAGATCTCTTGCTATGGGGATGTGGTCCAAGGGAACAAGGATGAGGGATGAGAAAGAACAGAATGAGAAATAAGAAGAATATGGATATGCCATGTACAGGAGCCTGATAACCCAAAGTAAGGGATACACTGTCGCGCGCTTGTCCCGGCCGGCAGGAAAACACACACGACTCAGTGCAGCAGTAGGCAAGCTTTAATCGTCCCCGGTGAGGTACGCCCGAGAAGCCTCACACGCGTCCGTCCATGACGGCTCCTTCCGTGCTTCTTCCCGCGCGTAGGGCGGGAACCCAAATAAGTACCGTTATATCCTCCAATCAGATCATCTCGGGGGGTACATTATCATTGGTTGGTGTCATTAGTAACTGGGCAGAGATCATCTACAGCGGGGTTGTAACAGGAAACGAGCGCCACCTTGGCTCACTCGACGGGCGGGGCAATCTAGCTCAGGCCTCAGCTCCTACATGCAGGCCTCGCAGCAGCGGCTCCTCACAATACACTAAATGCTATGCCATGAGCTAAGACAAATAATATCAATAAGTATGAAAAAGGGAATAGGACAACCAGAGGAGGAGTGAAGAAGGGGAGGGAAGGGGGAAGGGATTAAAAAGAAAAAAAGAAGCAAACTAATATGCACGTGTAACCACTCCCCAAGATGATGGCAAACTGTATGAACTACAAAGATATACTGATAAGACAAAATAATTTAAAAAATAGCATCTTTTGTATGTGAACAAGATGACTGTGACTGGCAGCCCAGACACCTTCAGGATAGAGGCCAGCAGAAATGCATGGCATGATTAGAGCTGGGACTTCCAGCCTCATCTCCCAACCTCTGGGAAGTGAAGATAACCCAAGGTTGAGGTGATCACCAGTAGCCCATGACCTAATTGGTCATGCCTATTTAATGAAGCCTTCCTCAAACAACAGGGTGGTGGTGGTTTTCAGGATAGCTGAGCATGTGAGGTTCTGGGGAGATGGATAACCTGGAGAGATCAGGGAAGATTTGCACTTGTACCTGCCCACCTTGCCCTGTTTGTCTCTTCCATCTGGTTGTTTTCAGGTAACCTTTGTAATATCCTTTATAATAACTTCTATGTGTATTTCCCTGATTTCTCTGAGCCAGTCTTCCTTGTTTTCTGTGAGCCAATCTAGCAAATTGACTGAATCCAAGAATGGGGTTTGGAGAGTTTTGATTGATAACCTGGGGCTTGTGACGGGCATCTGAAGTGGGGGCAGTTCTGTGGGACTAACCCCTTAACCCATGGGATCTGATTCTAACACCAGGTAATTTCAAAATTGAACTGCATTAGTGCACAATCAGTTGTTCATTGAGTAGACTACTTAGTGTGCAGAGAGAAATCTGTGCACATCTGGTGTTAGAAGTATTGAGTAATATATGAGAGTAGGAAAAATACCTAGGATTTTTCTTTTATCTGTTAAGGTTTCATAGAAAACTGAGGCAAAAAAATATTAGAAATTCCATACTCTCTTTCAAGGAAGGAGGAAAATTGATATTTTATGTTGATCTAGGTTGAAAGTAGTCTATCCTTGTTTTGTTTTACAAATATGAACCTCAGTTATATTTAGCTCTTTCCATTCTGATATTTCGGTGCCTTTAAAAAGGAAGAATGTATTTTAAAATGAAAGGTCAATGTGTAGTATGAAAATTGAGAGGATTGATTTCATTTCTGTTATTTTCTTTCAGCAGGTTTGTACTATGTCAGTTGTGTAAATAGTATTCATTTATAATTTGTCAATTTAGTGTTCTTGCTTTAAATCAGTATTTGTCCTTTTAAATTTTACTTTCGATGACTTTTTTGCTTGGAGTTAAATTTGTGGCATAAACAATTTCCCAATTCTGTATAAATTCCAAGTGGCTCTTTTGTTCTAGTTAAGAAAGCAATTAAGCTGTTTGTTTGCTGTCAGCTTGAAGAAAGAGAATTCTTCCTTTTCACTGAAGCCTGCATATCTCTGATACTTCAGTGCTGCAGGGACAGTTATTGGAGCAGGGAGATTTTCCACACCTCTTGTGCTTTAGATTGAAATCATCTCCTTTCTTTCTACAAGACTAACACATGAACCCAAGCCTGTGGTTTTATCTCAGGTGCTGATAGGTATTCAAGTTCCATTCTAAACCTATCTCACTGATTGAATGTCTTATTTGAAGAATGGTTAAAGGAAGAAATCTGATTGTCTGAAATCTCCTTTTCTATCAGACTTCCTCCTCCTCCTCTTTCCCTCTTCCTCCTCTGTCTTCTTCTCTTTCTTCTCTTTTTTCTCTCCCTCTTCTTCCTTCTTCTCTTCCTCCTCCTCTCTCTCCTGCTTTAGCATCTCCTCTTCTTCCTCTTCCTCTTTCTTTTAGTACTCAGAATTGAACCCAAAGCCTCCACATTGAGCTACATCCCCATCTCTATTTATTTATTTATTTATTTATTTACTTATTTATTTTTATTTTGAGACAGGGTCTCAACTCACTAAGTTGCTTAGTCTGGGCTAGAACTTGCAATTCTCTTCCCTCAGTCTCCTGGAGTGAATTATAGGCATGCATCACCATGTCTGGCTGAGATTTCTTAACCATGCTCAAAAGTATTGATCAGCATATGACGGGTAACCCCATACTCTGGTGTCTCTCAGCTGACCCTTGTCAACTATAATAAGAATTTTACATAGATACTTTTGCTGAGCCTATCGAGTGCACACATGCACTCTCAGATACTGTCACTTGAACCAGTAATAGCATTGGGTAGCTTAGGATTTGTGAGTATGTATTGATTTTCTTTTGTTGCCATAACAAAGTAGCAAAACTATAGTGACTAAAAACACACAAATGTGTTATCTAATAGTCTGATAGGTCCGAAGACTGACATGGCTCTCACCATGGTTAAAATAGAAGATTCAGTTCCTTATGTTTATTAAGACCATGGTCCCTGTTTTCTTTGCTGATTGTCAGTTAAGGGCTGGCTGTTCTCAGCTTCTCAAAGCTGCTGCATCCTTGGTTCATGGTGGCACCCTCCCTTCACCTTCAGAGACTAGAAAGAGTACTTGAGCCTTTTGGGGGGCATCTCTCTTGCTGCAGCCAGAAAAGGGTAATCCAGGGTTGTTTCCCTATTCCAGAGCTGAAGCCTCAATTACAGCTAACAAAACACTGCATGTTCCGGGATTAGGACTTGACTTCTTTGGGGAGCAATCATTCTTGCTCCACATGATCTCTGTGTGGCTAGGGAGGTACAAAGGAATCTTACATTTCATTTGGAGTCCAATTCTGAGGGCCCACCCTCTTCTTTTAAGATCCTTTGTTCTAATTTTTAAAAATCACTTTATTGAAGTAGCATATATATATATATATATATATATATATATATATATATATATGACTTGAAGAAACAAGTAGTATTCATAGGTTTACAATGAAAAGCAGCATCACTTTGCCCAGCAATTTGTTCCAGTTTCCTGAAAACTCTTCAGGTTGTTTCTTCAGATGATTATGTCTGTATTTCCATATTATATTCAATACTGCTATTCTCTAACTTTTTGTAATTTTTAGGGTTTATGCATTTATTCTGTTCTGTGGAAAATGAGGATTGAGCTTTTGTATTATTTCTCACATAGTTCTCAACTTGCTTCTCCCCTTCTCTATTCAATTGGTTTATTGCTGTTTGGGCTAAAGCAGTAACCAGAATTTACATTACTGTGAGTATTTAATGTACCTCACAATTGACACATATAGTGCCCTATGAGTATATTTATTTTTCTGAATTCAACAACTGTCTCTTGTTATCTATTGATTAATTTTCTGTATTTTTGTAGTAATTTGTACTTAAATTCTTCAATGGAGCCACAATATGTTAAAAAAAAAAAAAAGGTTGGGTAATCTACTAGTTAGGATTTGCCTAAAGATATCCTCCTGGAACTATCTTTCCTGTTGCTCCAATGTGGATTATTTCTCTATAGTTTTGCTTCCCCAGTGTCTTTCTCAGGCACCTTTCATTGTCAACTCAAGACTATTTACTGGAACCCTATTTTGCTGTCGGAAAAAAAGGTATACCATAATTCTGACGTTTTGTGTGACAGAAAAACTCTTTATTTTCTCTTCATCTTTGGTATATTGCCAGGTGGCACTCATCTTCTACCCTCAGAGTTGCAGTTGGTATGCCTCATGCCATTCTAAATCTTAATCTCTGGTTGTGACATTTTCCTCTCTAGAAACTTATAGAATAGCCTTTACATACCTGACTACCAAATATTTTTCAGTGATGTATTAATGTAGATCTTTTCTCATTCATTGTGATAGTTGGATACTGATGAGTTCATTCAATCTGGAGTTTTAAAATGTTATTTTGTGGGTAATTGCATACCATAGCTTAATCTCTTGTTACTCTTTAGATAGCTCATCCTAGTTTTTCTCTTGTATTTCATCTGTCTATCTTTTGGCTCTATAATTCTGTTTTATAACTCTTACGCTCCTGTATTCTCTTGTTCTCTGAACAAGTGAACATCCTATTTTCATTTTGTTATGGATGCGGTGTCTTACCTGATGTTATGGTTTAGATCTTGAAATATTCCCTAAAGGCCATGTGATAAAGGATTGGTTCCTGAGTAATGGCATTACTGGCACTGGATAGAAACTTTGGAGCCTGGTAGAAGGAACTTAGGTGACTGAGGGTGTGCCCTTGAAGGGTATATAGAGACCAAAGCACTACCTCTGTCTTTATTGTTTACTTCCTCGACACCATGATATGAGAAGCTTTGCTCCACTGTAGGTTCCATGTCATGATGTTCAGCCTTGCCATAGGCCCACAGCAACAGGATCAAGTAACCACAGACTGAATCCTCTGAAACTATAAGCCGTAATGAATCTTTCCTCCTTATAAGTTGTTTGTCTCAGGCATTCTGTCACAGCTATGAAAAACTGACTGACACAACTGAGTAAATGTGTTTAAGTTATCGATACTTTCTTCCATCTCTGGTTGGCTGTTTCCATTGTTTTTCTTTTCTTTTTTCCATAATGTTTTCATTTCTGAGCCAGTGTCTTATAGAAGATAAAAACATGGGAAGTGGAACTAAATTGAATGTTTGTGAATTTGAATGATTATGAACTTAGTAACTTGAACAAGTTGCTTAATTTTTATATACCTCAGTTTACCTTACTGAAAAGAGAATAATAATAGTACTTACATACAAAGTATGAGAACTGTTATGATTTAAATATGAAGTATCCCCTAAAGACTCTTGGAATTAAGGTCTTGATTCCCAGTGTTCAGGGGTGAGACATAGAGATGTAATTTGATCCTGCTGACTCTAACCTAATCTATTCATGTGTTCACAGCCAAATGGGCATTAGGAGATTGGGCCTACTTGGAAGTAGGTTACTGGAGTTGTGCCTTTAAAGGGTGTATCTTGTCCCTGGCCCCTTTACTCTTTGCTGTCTTTCTGCTGTTTTCTGGGTGCCATGAAGTGAGCAAATATCCTCTACAAACCAATTCCACTATGACATTTCTGCCACAGCAAAAGTGTAAAAGCATTGGACCATGTTGACCATTGACAGGAACATCTGAAATTGTGAGCCAGAGTAAGTCTTTCCTCCTTTAAGCAACAGAAAGACGACAAATACAGAGACTATGTGAAAATAATATGTATAAAGGGGCAAATGAGTTAATTTCATGAAAATCAAAATGCGCTTGGAATTGTGCTTATGACTACATGCATTTCAGAATGTGGCACCAAAAAGCTGACTGGAGGCTTTGCATGTGTCAAGGCAGGTTGTTGACTGGTTGCTCTTTGAATTTTGAATGTAGACTGATTAGATGAGTTCACTTTTTCTTTTGAAGTCTCCAACTCTCAAGATCTACATGTTTATTCTCTTGTGTTTGTACAGTTCCCTAAAGACAAATCCTATTAATCCAGCCAGACCTCCGAAACAGCAGGTTGCTTACGGGGGGTGGGGTGGTTAGTGTTTGTCCCCGATTCCAAGCCCACGCTGGATTAATAGCAACCAAGGAACATCAACCAACTTTTGTTTTGTAGATTTGGCCAGGCCTCTGGGCAGCAACCCAAGCATCTCTTTATAGCAGGCAATGTAGCAAATATGGAGGATTCTCTTCTGTCTTATCTTTTATTATTAATAAAATATTAAATTGAAAAAAAAATTTAAAAAAAGACAAATCCTATACCTCTCTATGGCATGTAAGTCTGATTATTTGATTTCTAGGTACCTTATAAAGGAAGGAGATGGGGAATCTCATGTTTGGCATGAAGATTTTAGTTTAATTGTCTAGTTTTATGCATGGACTATCACTTGTCCTCAACAGTGGATAGTGTTCCAAAATTTGTGGCTGGATGTTTAACCTTCCCAGCAACTTTGACCCAATGCCCATGTTTTCAATTTACCTTGTATTCTCACTGCTTTGAGTTTAAGGTGCCTACAGTTCCAACACTATCAACTTTAAGTAGTTTGTTTTTCCCTGAATCCCTTCACTCCACAGTTTATACTTCTTTTCTTTTCTCCTAAGCCAATAATTCATAAGATGCTATTACCATCTGTCATGGTTTGTGTCTATGTGCCCCAGAAAAAACCTCATGCAGTTATAGAAGGGGTGGTTTCTTAGAAGTGGCTGAATCTAGATCATGTGTGGGATTAAGGGTAAGTGATCAGTTCACTGATTGATTTTGTACCACCCTAATCCCAGAATCCCATAAAGTGGGCAGAAAGATGCTGTTAAGATTGGTTGTTGATTTTGCCATCTTCTGCCTGACATGAGCTGTTCACCTCTACAAAGCCACCCAACCATGGAGTCAGCCAATTATTGACTGAGACCTCTACAAATTGTGAGTGAAACAAACCTTTCCTTCCTTAACTTTGGACTTTGGATATTTTGTCTCAGCAACAAGAAAAGAAAGACATCATCTCTCAGTTTATCTTGTTTCTTCCACGTCTTCAAGTTAGGCTGTGATCTACTGGTGAAGCAGGAAGGATTTGGAGGCATAATTCTGATATCAGTAGACACTTTTCGTAAGCAGATAGTCACGTTTCTGGTTTTGTTCATTTTCTTTGATCCTGGGTTGAGTGTTGATGTAGTAGATGTGATGTCATAGGGCAACTTTCAAGTTTACTTCAGGACTCTCTCAGAAAGAAGCAGATTATTTTCCTTTTAGCTAATAATTAATATTAATAATTAATATCCTGGCCCCCTTTTAAAAAAAATGCTATGCCATCTGACTTTTTATAATGACCCCCTGGCAGTTCCATAGCTTCCATCCCCCTCTAGCCTATTTTTCTTGAGGACGTCAGAAATGACTCAGTTCTTTTTCTGATCCCTCAAAGTTCCCTGCAGAACTGGAATGAGTGTGTCCAGTTTTTTCTTCCCCCAAATGTTGCTGTATGTACTGTAACTCTTTCATTCCCTATTGACGTGGGCTGCTGTGACAGACTTTCCTTAGTAATCTGTAGATGGGAGGCAAGCATTAGCCTCTATTTTCAATTTATGTACCTGCTTCTATACATACTTTGCAAAACTTCAGTGAAGCCCCTTAGGAGCTCTTTCAGAAGGATTCCCTTAGGCAGCTCCAAAGAGGCTTCGGTTTCTACAAGTAAGCAAAGGAGAGATAGCTATACTTGAAAATTAGGAGAATAAATTATTTTTCTCCAGTTTTTGGTGTCTATTTAGAATTATAGGCCCCCAAATGATTTCATCTATCAATTTTTTTTAACCTTCAAAAAACTTGGTAATGTGGAACTATTCA
>RJWM01013649.1:0-52803 GCA_004363535.1 Dasyprocta punctata
ACAATCAGCAGCCCAGAAACAGAAGAAAACTTCCTTGATAAACAGTCACTTGTGAAAAAATACTGCAGTGTGAAACGTTAAAATCATTCCTTTAACTTGAGATGGCGACAAGGATATCTGTCCACTGTTGGTTCAACACTGTGGAACAGATCCTAGTCAGTACAGAGATATGAAAAAAAAGGTTTAAGGTGTAAAAGTCAGAAGGAAAAACTGCTGAGATATGAACAATTTAAAGGACAAGCAGGTGCCTTACTAGAATGATAGAAGTTTGGTACAGGTCCTGGATCTAAAATCAGTCCATAGTAAGCTGGGTGTGGTGGCACATACTTGTAATCCCAGCACTCGGGAGGCTGAGGCAGGAGGATCGTTTCAAATTCAAGACCAGCCTGGGCTACAGAATGAGCTCAAGGCCAGCCTGAACTGCATAGTGAGACCTTGTCTCAAAAAGACAAAAATAAATAAATAAAATAAAGTAGAATCAGTCGATAGCAGTGTCGTTTCTATGATCTGTGACGTCAGAATAGGAACTACGATTTCAAAAGTTCAATATGTGATTGCATTAAAAATACAAACTCCTGTGCAGAACCCTAAGATAAGACATGCAGGCCTTTGTAGAGAAAATTACTGTTTATTGAGAGACATTTAAGAAGAGCTCGTAAAAGGAGGGATACACACTGTTCCCCACTGGGGAGACACACTACTGAAAGATGCATATTTTCTCCAAATTGATTAACACGTTCAGTACAACGACACAGGACAACACACGAACCGGGAGGAAACAGGCGTCACGTGTTGAGCTGACACAGAACTGATGTCCTGAATATATAAAGAAATAGTGATTGATGAGGAAAAAAAAGACATCTAACCTAATGGAAGAAATGAGCAAAAGACATAAATACTTCATAAAGGAAGACTCGTGAAAAAACTATTTCATCAGTAGATAGGGAAATGCAAATTAAGCCCACTGTACACCATCATCTGTCGTCTGATTAGCCATGTTTTGTTTTTTGTTTTAGACAGGGTCTTGCTATATGGCCCGGGCTGGCCTCAAACTCATGGCGATGCTCCGGCCCCAGTGCTGGGGTCACGGGCGTGCACCGCCACGCGTGGCTTTGATTGGCAAACGCTGAAGACAGCCAGGAGCAAGGTGAGCCAGACACAGGGTCATGGGGCGCGGCGCCCCTGCAGGCGGGAGTAGGAATCCGTACGGATGCTTCCGCCAACACTGCGGTTACCCGTAAAATCCACTTCTGAGAGCTTCGGTTCTCCATCGTTTGTTCTCCGAATCTCTTACCATTCTTAAAAATTACCGAGGAACTCAAAAACACATCAGTCCTGTGGGTTTATCTGTC
Source organism: Dasyprocta punctata (assembly GCA_004363535.1). NCBI lineage: Eukaryota > Metazoa > Chordata > Mammalia > Rodentia > Dasyproctidae > Dasyprocta > Dasyprocta punctata. The sequence goes on from RJWM01013649.1 coordinate 1,353, forward strand.
AAAACTGTGCCCCCTCAGCCACGGAAACGGAGACATCGTTAAAAATAAATGAATGGGACTTCATTAGCTATTGGTGCAACGATACGATCATGCACGCAGAAAGAATTTAAACTTGGCAAAAATTGGAGCAAAAGGACAGATAATGTATTGGCATTATTAGAAAACACTGTACTCTGAAGAGGACCTCAGAAACCCCCAGGGGTCCCGAGGCCATACTCTGAGACCACCTGTCCCAGGGCAAGCCTCACCCTGCGCACAGAACACAGGCACGAAAAGTCGCTGGCTTCTCCCCCACTGACTGCCCGTCCACCCTGTCCAGGCTCTCAGGACGGACAGGAGTCCTCCTGCACACAGCTGACGTCGTAATCGGGCAGCGAGTTCGCAGCAGCACTGTTTCTGGCAGCAAAAAGCTGAAAACAGTTCAAACTTCTGCAGATGGGACAGATACACTGTGAAACAGCTGCACCGTGGAATACTATACAGTCATGAAAACACGAAATACGGTTACAGACTGTCTTAGTTACTTCTCGCTCGTTGCCGAGACAAAATACCTGACGCCCAACATTAGGGAAGGAAAGGTTTATTCTTACAGTTTCTCGGGAGTTTCAGTCCATACTTAAGTTGGCTCCAAGGCAGCATGGCGTGGCGGGGCTGCCATTCATGGCAGCCGCAAACAGCAAGGCTCCCTGGCGAGAGAGAGAGCTCGGAAGAGCGGAAGAGCGGAAGCGGAAGTCCCGCCTTCCTTTACATTGTATCTCAGCTCCACTCCCGGGCGGGCGCAGCGCTCACATTGCCAATCTCCGCGCCAGACTCAGCCCCATCAAAAGTATATGAAGACTTGGGGGTACATAGCATACCTAATACACAGGCGATAAACATGGAAGGGGATCTGAAGAACAACCCAAGAAAAGAAGTCACAGAAAAACACACACAGTGTGACTTCACTGGCTACACGTTAAAAAACAAATAGATCTAAATATTTTATTAGGGAGTCACACATGAATACTAGAGCCACAAATAAAAATAGGGGAACTATTCACAAAAAATCCAAAAGAATGTTTACCTCATGCAGTATGTGGGGGAGGGGCAGACAGATGGAGGTGCTGGGCAGCTGAGAATTCATATATATATAAATTTTTTTTGAGATGGGGGTCTCACTATGTAACCCAGGCTGGCCTTGAACTTGAGGCGATCCTCCTGCCTCAGCCTCCCGAGTGCTGGGATAACAGGCATGTGCCACCATGCCCTGTGCGAATGTTCTATTTCTTAAATTAAGGGTCGATTATGTATGATCTTTTTTCTAAAGTGCTGCGGCTGGAACCCGGGGCCACCACCCACGGCCAAGCCGGCGCTCTCCCCAGCCCAGCCCCAGTCGGGTTCACCCTCTTACACCACGCACACACGCGCAGCTCACCTATCGTTTCCACGCTGTGTGTGTGCTCGCATGTGTGCTTACACGCTTTTGACAGAAACAGACACAAGGTTCTGCACTGTGCACTAAGTTCATCAACCAAGACCAGACACTGGCCATGCTGCGGGCACCGCTGGACCACACGGGCAGGCCAAGCACAACACTGGGACAGAAGAAGACAGTAAGAAAGAGACGCGGGCTGTGCTGCTCCTCACTGCGGGCAGGGCCGGGACCCGGGCGGCCGCGATGCCGCGGTGTCCTCGCCGCACTCGTCTAGGCTGGCCCGCCACTGGCTGGCTGACGGCCGCTCACCACGGGCGTCTAATTATTGCATAAAGCAAACAAGGAACTGACGGGTGCCGGGAATCTCGGAAACAGCAGGGACTCTGTTGACTTTCTGATTTCTGTTGACTTTCCAAAGTACACGTCTCGTCCGACACATCTGGTTCACAACGCTTTTATGGGTTAAGCGACCCAGAAAATGCGGCCAGCGTGGCCGGTATGGCCGGTGCGTGGTGGCCACGGAATGCGTCTCCGCGCCCATCAAGGGCAGCTCCAGCCAAGTTTCGCAATCTCGCCCTGCCCAGGCGGTCACCGTCCGAGCCGGATGCGCGGTCAAGATGAATTCCCCCCGTGCAGGCACCGAGCTAGGCGTTTTGATATTCGATCCAGAAATTTTAAACCATTAACCAGATCTTAAAAGATCACATCCGTTCCCCACCCCCAAACAGGGCAGGGTCATCTTGATTCAAAGGGTCAGGTAGGGTCAGACAGGGTCGGACAGGGTCGGACAGTGTCGGACAGGGCCGGACAGGGCCAGCGGCCAACTGGCAGCCGCAGGGCGGGGAGGGACAGCTGTCCGCAGCCCCTCTCCCCGGCCGGGTCCTGCAGAAGGCTCTGCGAACTTCGGCGGTGGCTGCTTAGGAAAACCCAGGCAGCCGGGCCCGGGAGCCCACCCTAACCCACACTGGAACAGCGGCGCCACCAGGGGGCACCAGCCGCGCCCGGAGGCCGCGTGATCCGGGCTGGGCTCTGCCCGCGCTGGTCCGCGGCGGGGCTTCGGGCTCGCGGACGGTGCAGTCTCACACCGGGCTGCTGATCCCCTCCCCGGGATAGAGAGAGGCTAGGAGGGCGCCCCGGCGTTCCGAGCCCGGCCCCCCAGGGAGGGGAGGCGTGTGCAATCCTCTTAGCGCCCGACATCTGCTGGACACGACTTACAGTGGACGGTGCTACTCTGCGCACCGGCCACCGCCAGCTGCCACCGCGCGTCCCTCAGCCGCCTCGGCCGCGCCCTGGAGCCCTGGCGCCCCGGCTCCAGCCCGCACCGGCCCCCAGGCCGACGGCCGCCAGCCACCCGCCCGCACTCCCTGCCCCGGCCCTAGCGGGCAGATGCGACCCCCCACGTCTCCAGGCGTCTTCAGAGGCCCGCCGTGACCGGCCACGGACGATCGCGAGGAGGGGAGTCTTCCGGAAGCCTCCGTCCTCCTCTGCCCAGCCCGGTGGAGCCCCGTCCGGAGGCGAGGTGCTGGCGGGGCGCGCCTGCGGGCCTCTGAGCAGCAGGCCCTTCCTCGAAAGGTAACCTCGTGCTGGGTCTCCGCGGACCCTTGCTGAGATCAGAGGCCCACGAGGGGGACCTTTGACTTTAGGTTCTCAGAAGAGGCAAGAAAGGGAAAAGGATACCAGTAAAATATGCAATATCTACTTTGGGATTCGATTGCCTTCTCTTTCTTCACTCGGTTTGTAGAATTTATTTTTGTTCCTGGGATTTTTTTTTTTTTTTCTTTTTCTCCCAGGATATTGTAGTTTGTTTTTCTAGGGAGAATCACAATAAGCCCTCCTCTCTGGCTACAGAAACGTGCAACTGGAGACGCTCACAGCTACACTGGGAAACGGGAAGGGAGGCAGTCGGTGTGTTTTCCAGGATCAGCGACTCCCGCCCTCCGCGCTCAGGGGTGACCACGGTGACCCAGCTCACTCCGGAACTGAGCCAGCGCCAACCCCGGTGCCTGTGTCCTCCTGCCGTGCCCTGTGCTTAACTATGAAGGTGCTACTTCTGGTGTCAGAAAAGAGACGTCACACGAACACCTGTGATCCTAGCACTCGGGAGGCTGAGGCAGGAGGACCACTGTGAGCTCAAGGCCAGACTGGGCTATACAGTGAGTTCAAGGCCACCAACTACATAGCGAGACCTGGTCTCAAAAAGATCAAAAAAAAAAAAAAAAAAACCCAAACAAACAAACAAAAAACCCTGCAATTGTTTGTAGTGGAAAAAGGTGCTTTATTTTACAGGTTTCTGGTACAACATGATACATTAAACTGCTTAAAATCAGTCTTAGAAAATACAACAGTTACACCTCAGATGGTCAACTAGCAAATCTATTTTGCAACCTACATTTATAAACACAATAACTTAAATTATGAATAACCTTTTCATGTTCAAAGTTATAAATGGTTTTGATGTTATAAGAACTGTCATTTTAAAAATAAAAATGTCTTTAGTTATGGTAGACCACATCTCTAATCAGAATGAATCTCTGCTAGTCTATAAGGCTTTGAAATAATAGATCCACAGTTTCCCTTCCTGTAGGTGACTGTATTTATGTGACGGGGTTTGGGGCAGACGTGCCTCAGATATATGCAACCAGATTATATCCACCTTATGAATGCTGATAAAACTGAGTTTATATGTATTTTATTTCTAGTGAAACTACCAAAAAGCTTACCAAACTAAAATAAAGCCAATGCAATGCTCTGGAAATGTAATTGTTTTTTGAGAGAGGGTCTCTCTAGGTAGTTCAGACTGGCCTGAACTCACCATGGAGCACAGGCTGGCCTTAAATTTGCAGTAATCCTCCTGCCTCAGCCTCCCATGAGTTGAGATTACAGACATGTGCCACCATGCCTGGATGGAAAATATAATTCTAAGATCATGCAACATCCAAAGTATTTTTATTACTTCTGTGAGGCAGACGCAGAGCACAGAGAGAGGACTGTGACGCAAAGACTTGTTACATCAGGGCTGCTCACCCAGCCAAGAGTAAAGCGATTTAACCGAGTGTAAATCCTCTTAGGAGAAGGCTCTGCGGGGCTGGCGCTGTCTTGCCAAGCACGGGCAAGGACCTGGGTTTGCTCTGCAGCACTGCAGAGTGGGGGCAGGGAAACAGGGAGGGAGCAGAGGGAGGACAGGCGGGGAGGAAGGAAGGAGAGGAAGGAAGAGGTCATTACCTGTAAAACACAGCCCACTGTTACAGAAAGGCCCAGGGCGCTACGGTTTGTCTGGATGTCCCCCCAAAGCCTCCTGCAGTCGTGGGGGGCAGGCTTTCGGGAGGCAGCTGAATCTAGTTTGTGACTGGTTGGTTGTCTGGTGCTGAGACTAGGGTGTGAGTGCTGCACCCGCCCTGGGGCGCGCACCCTGCAGAGAGTGTAAGGGGCGGGGTGGAGGTGGGAAGAGGCTTGCTCCTCCCTTTTCCCCTTCTGCTGTCTCCACTGCCTGCACACTGCCCCTCAACCCCAGCAGCCTGCCTTGGGGCCAGCTAGTCACAGGCTGAGACCTCCACACACTGCGAGCTGAATAAACCTTTCCCTCGTTGAGTGTCAGGGGTTTTGTCTCAGCAACAAGACAGAAGCGAGACAGGAGGCATCTTCAGTAAATGCACAATTCAGAAGAAACCACGCGATTCTCTTTAATTTTTTTTCTGTCTTTTTTAAAGACAGGATTTTGTTATGTAGCCCAGGCTGGCCTCGAACTCACTGAGATCCTCCTGCCTCAGCCTCCTGAGCGCTGGAATGACAAGCATGTGCCACCACGCCCAGCATGCTGCTCCTCTTATTCACCCAATTGGTTCTCCTCGTGAGCACGCAGCTCGTCAGATCTCTGCTGGAGTGGCAAAGTCACAGAGACTTGTGACGGAATCTTTCAGGCAGCAGTCCCTTGGAGACGAACATGACTGGTGCTTACGGACCAAGGCCAAATTAAAAAAATATATATATATATAGAATTGGGCTAATCCTCAAAATAAAAAATCAGCACTTCAACAAATTCTTTGCTATAAAAGGCTGCCTGCCCTTCCATCTAAGAAGTGGGTCTGCTGTTAGAGACACAGGTTGATATTCACCTTCTGGTCTAGGCTTTCAGCAAAGTAAACTAAGTCAAATACTAAGCAAGTGTAAATATTAAGGTACTCTGCTCTTTAATTTTTTTTTTTTTTTTTTTGAGACAGGGTATCACTGAGTTCAGGCTGGCCTTGAACTCACTTCTGTAGCCCAGGCTGGCCTTGAATTCACAAGGATTCACCTGCCTCAGCCTCCTGAGTACTGAGTGTGCTACCACGCCTGGCCATTTTTCTTCTTTTTTTTTTTTTTTACTATTTATTTATTTTTTGTGGTTCCAGGGACTGACCTCCCTGGGCATTGTGCATGCAAGACAAGAGCTCAAGGAATGAGCCAAATTCCCCGCCCTTACTCTTTGCTTTAAATCAACTTATTCTTTGTCATTAAGAGAAGGGTTTTTAAATGCAGACTGTTAATTAATGTAGAGAATAAAGAGTTAAAAGCCAGATGTTCTTCTAATAAAGCAAACAGAGCATTAAAACAATTGGATTTGAAATATGTTACTTTAATTTTCCAATTTTCCTCCTTTTCCCATTCTTCCTCCTTTCCCCCTCATTCTCAGTTTTTATAATAAAGTACACACACACATACAGAAAGCCCTACCATTTAACATGTGCAAAACTGCTTACCATTTATTTTAACTTTGGTTAAGTATTTGTTTAGCCTACATGAGACACATCACGGAAGCTGTACAAACCATTACAAACATAACAACAGGGTGAATGAAAATCCTACTAGTGCAAAAAGCAAGCCTACGCCAAAAGCTAAGCATATGAAATTAAACAGATGCAGAGTGGAGCTCTTGTGAAGGAGCTGCGGGCGAAGGGGCCAGAGAGGCTCCCTATGAGCCCTGCGACGCGGACACCGACACACAAGGACTGAGGTCGCCACGAGGAAAGCTTTTCTAACACCACCGCGGCAGTGCGTTTATTTTACCTTTAGAGTTCAGAAACCACTCAGTCTGTGTCTAACAGTTTGCATATTTTCTTCAAGAGAAAATTAGTGAGACACATTAATTACAAATACTGTAATATAAAAATCCCAGTTCTTTACAAAAATTATATATTAAAATATTCTATACACTTTAAATTAGTAACTGGAGCATGCATATATATCAGTCCTGCACAATGAATTCATCTTTGCTGGGGATATCACACATAAAAGTTTGACGACGCAGCTACTCAGTCAACCCAAACTGGAACAGGTGATGTGGTACAAACCGCAGACCTGCGCCCACGGCCACGGCCGCCCCGGGCCTGCAGGGTCTTTTCTGCAATTATTGCTCTGTATATATTTATTCCAGATTTGAATAGGCAGTGGAACCATGAAGTTCCTAAAAGATTTAAAACAAGTTACCTACAGCAGAGTATTTGTAACTCTTACCTGCGGTTTTAAGGTTGTAAGGAACCTGAGTTAGCTGTCTAATGCTTATAATTCTATCGTAAAAAAGTTTATACAATTTCGAGGTAAAAATAATGCAAAAATAAAACATCTAGAGCATTTACAAAATCTTACAAATGTTTAAAACACTATTCCAAACTTAGGTCTTATTAAGGTGCTTCTTTCTTTCTGCAGTAAGGGAACATACATACTTCAATTCTGAATTTTGAAATTATGAAGGTTTTAATCTCAGCAAAGGAGTTAAGAGCACATGAAAACAGCCAGGGATGGAGCCCGCCTCTGGGAACACACAACACTTCAGAGCCGACAGAGACCTACAGACAAACTCTCCTCACGCCCGGCTGCCCGGCTGGGAGGGGTCTGACGGGCCAGAGGACGGACGTGCTCCCACCGAGAACACGCGCCAGCATGTGGAGCTGGGAACCGAGATGACCCATCGTCCTTTTGGTATCTTACCATGATCGCGGAAAAGGAATAAAAATTCAAAAGCGGAGTCTGTAAGCTTGCCTTTTTCTCTGTCTTGGCTAATTTCTTAAGCTCTATGCTAAATGTAAATGAAGAAAGGAATCCAATGTCTCCTGAAATTAGCCTAACGAATGCTACCCAGTGAGAGACAGCTGGCAGAGCCGCCACTCCCGCAGGACAAAGTCGGGGGAGCACTGGAACCCAGGGCATTTACGGTGCAGCAGACGTGACTGTCTAAGACAGGGAAGCGAACCGCAGCCGGCTGCTAGGATCATCTCTGTAACTCTAGGAAGCCTGAGTTACACAGCTTTGTAAAAGGTATCAAGGTGATACATCCTTCCAGCTTTATCTTAGCTTTACTGTTTTTCTTTGTAAAAGAGCTATACAGGTAAGGAAGAATTCATATACTAATTTTCAGAGTCCTTGCTTTTTTTCTATTTTTATTTAGATCTACAATTGAGCAAATACATTTTAAGAACAACTTACAAACTCAAAAGTTCATAACTGTTGGAAATACAGTTGGAGAATATTTTTTTAAATGACAAATCTTCAGAACCAGTTGCTAATAAATAAGTGCCATTGCAACAACGTCAGTAAAAAACAATTCAATTTAAAGGTGCTTTCTTATTGTTACCTTGAAGCCACCGCACCTGTGTCGCTGGTCCATACCCCTTCTCGTTCTTTGCCGAGATGCGGAAGACGACGGCTGGCCGGGATGTGTGATCGATGTGTGCGTGGGCCAGCTGCCCCGCCGTCACCGCACAGGAAGTCCTCAGACCGCAGTAAATCCGCATGAACACCAGCTGGCTTGGGTTGTCCTGGATCTGCGCTGTGCGGATGGCCAAGTAGGCGGAGTATTCCAGAATGTTCCCGGAAGGGGAGGTGGGAGGTTCCCAAGAGAGGTGGATGCCATCGACATTCTAGAAAAGGCGGGAAGACGTGAGGGTTCTCCAGTCTTCTCTACAAGCATGTACGTTAAATCTGTCTCTAAGATACACAATGCTTCTTTTTCGTAAAGTAACTGCATTGGATGCTAGATGCACTGTTGGTTTTCTGAAAATCTATCTTAGGTAGATCTACAATGCTTAGCTTGCGTGCACTTTTCCTTTCCATTTTTTTGAGACAGGGTCACACTATGTAGCCCCTGTTGCCCTTGAACTCACTATGTAGCCCAAGACGGCCTCCAACTCATGGTGATCCTCCTGCTTCAGCCTCCCAAATGCTGGGGCACAAGCTCATTTTTCACAAGCACAGTGAGGCTTCCGTGTCTGCCTGCAATATCCCAGGAAAGGGAACTTTCCTTCACTAGACGCAGGCCTTTTCTTCCCTAAGGAAGGGGAGAATTTAGGATAAAGTGTAATCCAATCTCATGGATTCTATTAAAATTCTTCAGCATGAACTTCTAGTTTATCTAACAAGGTAAAAGCCAAAAGATTTCCCTGCCTTTCTGTGATGTGAATGCTGTAATTCTGCTCAAAGTTTAGTACTTAAAAATACCATGAGCAATTAGCAAAAAAGATTTAATATACTTTTTTCAGATAATCTCATCTCATCAGATGCTAACGAGAATTTCTACCTGCAGCTGGTGTCTCCTGGGAAGTTTGTGATAGCGCTGACATCTCACCTTTGAAATCCTGACAGCAGAGGGCGCTCCGGGAAAGCCGGGAATACACGTCTTAAACTCACTGACTTTGCTGAAAGGGCCGATTCCACAGCCATTGATCGCAGCAACCCTGAATCTGTAACTCGTGCCTGGAACGAGATCCTGCTTCTTAAGTAAGCTGTAGTCAGGGACATCTGCATTTTCTACCTAAAATGTAATACACACGAAAGTCAAGTAAGAGGGACAGTTCATTTAGTATTTAATTTCATAAATTATTTAATTTTCATTCACTAAAACTTTTCTTTCAACAAAACTTTTAAAGAATGAATTATGTTTTAAAGTTCCAGCTCATGTTTATTTATTTGTCTCACACACAAGGAATAAACCTTTCAGTACGGAAGCAATTAAACAGACAATTCAGTGATTCTTCCCAAAGGAAAAGTGCCTTTTCCAGCTGAGAATCACTGATTGTGAAGAGAAAGGCAGGGGCATTCTGCACATGAAGGTGGGAAGGCAGAAAAAAAATTAACAACCGCTACAGACAAAATAACAACTACTCTTTCTGAACCTGGCTCAGAGCAGTGATTGCTGAATTACTGTCAAGTAAGGGTCTGCCCAGGACAGTGGCCTCTGAGACAGGCAAGCAAGCCCAGCAGGAAAGAAGCCACTTCCAAGAGCTCAGAGGACTTGTAAACCGCACGCTTGGGATGCTGAATAAATGTCACATTAAATAACTGGACTCATTCTAGACCAGAAGATCACAGTGTTCACTGCTTTCAAACCATTTTCACATACTTTCCCCCAGCTCTCAGGAGACCTCCATGGGACAGGAAATGCCAATGCATCATCCTACTTTACAAGGGCTAAGTCATCTCATTTTACAGATGAGGAAACCAAGTCTCAGAGAGATTGAACGAGTGACTTGTTCCAGTCCACACTGCTGGGTGCTGCAACCAGTGACTCGAACCCAAGCTTACTGCCTCTACATCTGATGCTCTTTCTTCCTTGTAGGAAAATCAGGTAGCTAATAGGCTCTTAAATATGATATGTCCTTATATATCATATCCAACTTCGGCCAGAAATTTCACCAGGCATAATATTAACAAATAATTCACTAGAATTTCTGTTTTGTCAAGGACTGGAAAACGTGCTGGGAGAGTGGCTCCGTGGTTTAAGCGCCTGCCTGACTGGTACGAGGTTGTGAGTTCGATCCCGTGTGCCACACACACACAAGAACTGGAAAACGTTTGAAAAAGAGGGACACCAGATGTAGTATTAGATAAATGAAAATATATGATATACAAGTTGGGTACCCTTATCCAAAATGCTTGGGACAAGGAATGTTTTGGATTTCCAGTTTTGGTCAGATTTTGGAATATCTGCATCTACATAATAAGGTATCTTGCGGATGGGACCCAAGTCTAACTATGAAATCGATTTGCTTCGCGTATGCCTTACACACCTAGCCTGCAGGTAATGTCACACTCTATTCAGAGGCACTGGGGCTGAACACAGGGCCTTCACATGGAGCTACGTCCCCAGCCATCTTTGAATTTTTGAGACAGGGTCTCACTAAGACACCAAGTTGCTCAAACCCCTGAACCTCCTGCCACAGCCTCCCAGAGCTGGAATGATGTGCCCTGCCGTCTGCCCAGCACTGGCCGCCTAAGCGGACATGTGCATTTCCGACCACGACATCCCGAGGACACTGTAAGGGCTTTTACGTTTGGAGCCCCCTGGATTTCATGCTTTTGGGGTTAGAGATGTTCATCTTATTTTCTTTATTTGGGAAGATCTAGTGAATCAAAATGAGTAGCTATTTCCTTGGAATTCCTTTTTGGAAATTCTCCATGTACGAAAAACATGAGTTTAGCATGCCTTCAAGTTGTTACCTATCTCATAATTCTTAGAGGCGTCATGTCCCGTACGATGCCTCCTTAAGGCTCCAGAACCAGGGGCAGATTAATAGCATACAGAGGCTTTTAAATGTTTAAAATTATAAAATCAAGCCTAAAAATATCTCAGTAAAAAAACAATTCTCTAAACACACTATGTAACAAAATTAGAGGCATTTCAAAAACAATACTCATTTTAACTGGTCAGATTAGATTTTTATGACATGAAACCCAGCTCAGTGATTGTATAAGATTTTTCTTTCTAGCCGGGCGTGGTGGCGCACGCCTTTAATCCCAGCACTCGGGAGGCTAAGGTAGGCGGAGCGTTGTGAGTTCGAGGCCGGCTTGGGCCACAACGTGAGCAAAAGGCCGGCCTGAGCTACATAGTGCGACCCTGCCTCAAAAAAACCAGGCCCGGGAGTTTGGCTCAGCAGCTTAAGCGCCTGTCTGGCAGGTGCGAGGCTGTGAGTTTGATCCCCGGTGCCACAAAAAAAAAAAAAAAAAAGATTTTTCTTTCTTTCTTTTTTGTGGTGCTGGGGATCGAACCCACGGCCTTGTGCATGCAAGTCACGAGTTCTACCACTGAGCCACATCCCCAGCCCTGTGTAAGATTTTTTAAAACGACATGTTTGTGTTACACTATATTCTATAAAAAGAACCTCAGTAAACAATGCAAGACAGCTAAGCATACACAACTCTCAATTACAGATTGCAACCGGATCCCAGCTTCACTCATTCACGTGACCTGGATCAGTTACAAAGCAGCCGCAGCTCAGCTGGAACCCGCGGCTGGCCTGGCCGAGCGCGAGCGCATGGCAGTTACCTTGGAGGTGCTCTGCCTCCCTCTCGGCAGCAGGTAGAACTGGCTCACCAACGCAGTGTTGTTTCTAAAAATCCCCACGTCACACCACTGCCGTTCTCCTGCTTTCCCTGTGGCCACGGAAGGTGTCTCTTTCTAGTTGCAGAGAGAGAAAACCTTATGAAGCGCTGATGGCGCATTTCCAAAGTCCCACGCTCTACCACACCCATGCAGCGGTCTACGAGCAGTACACAGGTAAACACCACAACACTGACAGCTCATCAGTGCGCCAGGTCCTCACAGACGGGGCAACGGACAGTGGAGGGGAAGCAATCAGACCCGGGGTGGGGCGGGGGTGGGGGACGGCATTCTCCAGCCAGGCTCTGAACCTGGGACTAGCAGCCGGGCTGGGGTGAGCTGCTTTCCCAACAGTGACAGGTTCAAATGCCAGCCGTGACAGGTCATTGTCACTCGGACCTCAGAAAATGCAACCCTTTCAGGGAAATGTCACAACTTGCTCCAAAAGGAGCACATAAAAAAAAATTCATTCCAAGCTGGCTTCTGTCTTGATTCAAAGACAACTAGCAGAAATACCTGTGATTCTCCAAACCTAAAAGGAGAAGAAATGTTCAAAACTAAAATGCAATTTGCATATACTTTAGTATATACTACAGAGGAATCCATTAAATAGTCTTACATTTCTAGCCTGCTTTTAAAAACAAATAAACTTCCTCTACCTTAAGCTACTTTAGTGATAATTGAATTATACTTATCCCTGGAACTAACCTTTTTAAGCCATCTTCTTATAAATGAGACACTGTTTCCAGAAGCTCAAAACAAATGTGCACTTCAGTTATTTATTTCTGTCTTAAATATATAACAGCAGAGGTACATGCTTATCATTCACATTTTTTGTTATAGAGGCTATTACACATGACAAAGTAAACTAATGAGAAAGATCTTTAAAGAAAAAGGAATATCTTTAAACTGGTCTTCATTTTTTAAGTTGTAAAAATTCTCTCCAACAACTTTTATTAAACAACTGGCTCCAACTGAAATAACAAAGACAATTCTGGCCGATGCACTACAAAACAGATTCAAAGAAGAAGTTCATTTTAATCCTGCTTCCCCGAGAAGAGTCATCATGAAGACTCAACATTCCGGAAAGGTGACAGCAGGTAAAGGTCATTAATAGAGGATCCAAATCCAAAAAAACTGGAAGGAAATTAATACAGACAACACTTGGAGATTCTAGAAGGTAAACATCAGGTCAAATGAAAACTTCTGGTCATAGCAATAAATTTGAAATGACCGATAATAAAAATATCCTCTGAAATACACACGCTGTATCATTTTTACTCTGTATTTCTCCAGTCCAGACAGGCTTGGTGTATCTGCCAGGCACCCTCCTAACACCTGGAGCTCAGGGCCACGCAGTCCCGCCTGCTGGCCTCCCACAAAACCGCGCAACGCCAGCGCGGGCGGGGCCAGGGCCGGGCAGGACGATCCCACTGCCCTGCGCCGCTGCGCTCCTGTGGAGCAGCCGAGAGCCAGCCCAGCTTGCCTGCTCCCCACCGCGTCCTGTCTTAACCAGAATGCCCTGGACATACACACACATGCAGTTCTCATGATAAAGGCAAAGCATCTCATCACCAGAAAACAGAAAGAAGGCGACATGCTCTGTGGCCCCACAATTTGGGGAGTCACCTAACATTTCCCTGGGCGCGTGCATGGGTGTGCATAAGGGCACGGCCGTGTTATGTGGGCTTTTTATCAAAATTGGGAGCACAGCATATGTATTATTCCATCAAACTTTTTCCTCTAAATATCAAATAATGAGGGTTTTCCCCTTTGACCATTTACTTCTAAACTGATATCAATTTACTACTAAATGAGCCCTGAGAACTTCCTTAGGGTTTTACTGAGAAGCTGCTGGGCACGGGACAGCAGCCAGTACCCGGGGACATGCACCCTGCCGGGCCCGTACTTACAGAGAAGGGCGTGGCCATGGTGTGCACCTCTACGCGGCTGATCTTCGTGGCAGGCAGAGCACACGTCTCATCCACTAAAAATTAAACAGCTCATTCATTAAGGCTTACAGAGTCCCTTAGTTACAGGACATTAAAATTTATAATCTATATACAGATACCCAGTACCACTGACCTGCACACTTAAAAATGGTAAAGATGGTAAATTTCACCTTATGTATATTTTACAATGAAAAAAACTGGGAAAAGTAGCTGGGGAAGATCACAATAATTAGAAATACAGACCCTTTTACTAATTCATAAAGTTCATTTTCAAAAGGGTTTGATGGCTAGCTAGAACTTCAGAAAATGTTTACCAAAGAAGAGACACAACTCTTATTGTAAAACAATAAAAATTCACAAAATCAGAAATCCATCAGGCTGAGAATTACTACTCCACAGTCTAGAATTAACCTTTTCTTGGAAAAGCGCTACATTCATTCACGGCAGGGAAGACACAGTCTGAGCGCACCTCTGTGTGCACTACGCTGAGTACTTTCCGGAAGGGAGCAAGTGATACTTTAGACAATGACTGTAACTGACATGCTTCCTCTGCTTCCATATGACTCAATTCAAAAGGAAATGCGATTCCCACCTAAGGCAAAACACGTCTGACGGGCTGACACACGTAAAGGGTTTAAACACAGCATGCGAAACACATTCAAACCTTCGGCTTTGGTACTGAGTGCTGTGGGTGAGGCCTCATCTTTGACCACCGCCCCGTTGGTAGTGGGTGACTCAGTTTTAATGGTCTGTGGCGTTATCAAAGTCTGTGTGGCAGAAGCAGGGCTGGACGCAGACGTTTCGGGGATGACTGTCCTCAAGTCCAGGCAGCTACTCAGCACACCCACGTTTGCTGAGGTGTGAGGACCTGTGTTTAAAGGCAAGAGATCAAACATCAGTGCAGCACCTGGACATAACGACAGAGTTCCTCGGTACTTCTGGTTCTGCAATCACGCTCACGAGCACGGCTGACCACTGGACATGACGTTTAGGGAAAAGCACACTACAGCCACAGCGGCCACCCCGCCGCTCAGCTCCTCCTGCAGTCACCGCCTTTTCCTGTCCCCAGCCGGCACACACTCCGGCCACGCTCACGCTCGGCCTCCTCTGCCATCTCAGATGAGCTCGCCTCTCTTCTGATGAGTTCAGTCCATCTCACTGTGCTCGGGCTCCCTTCCTCGCCCCATACTCTGGGACCCTCCTTCAAACATCCTTCTCTTCAGGGGGTTCAGATCATGGGTGCTCTGATCCTGAAGGCCACCAAGTTTCACAAGCAAACGAATACGCGTCGTCCTTGCCCACAGCCCCCTCCAGTTGCCACAGCCCCCTGCGATAGGACGCTAATGAAGCGGCTCTGGCAAACATCGATGGCTTCCACAGGCGACACCTCAAGTTTGACCTGACCTTCCTGCCACAGAGCTGCTACTCCGGGACTTACGCTCACTCACGCGCATCCTGCAGACCTGCCGTGGGACGCGGTTCGCTCCCACACCCGGGGATGGAGAAACCGGCATGCAGGCTCCGGCTGGGAAGAGTCGCCTGCGCTTTGTCTCTTCCAAGCCCTCTAAGGCCGCCTTCTCCATCTCTTCAGTTAGTTTTTCTTCAAATAATGCTTTATACTGTGGTGCTCCTAAGCTGCCTTTCCCCTAGCTGGGTTTTAAATGTCATTTGTGAATCATGCAGCCCTTAAACACATGTCCTGGGCATTGCAGCAAGCGCGGTCACCCAGCAGGAAGCAAGTCGGCCAGGTCCCTGCTCGTGGGGCAGGTACACGTGGGTGGTGTTCATCTCCGAATCCGTACTTCCATCTGAGGACCGCCTCCAGGCCCTGCATCCAACAGGTCGGCAAGCTTCGCAGTGTGCTCCTCACAGGCCTCGAAGACAGCCAAGGCCGCGCTGCACCTGTCCCAACTCTGCCCTTCTCCGGGGCTTGCTGCTTGGATGAGGAGGAGTGTTATTCATTCTGTTTAGCTGAGAAACCTGGGAGTCGGGGCCAGTTTGCTGTTATTTCTCGCACCCAACCAGTTGCTAGGTTCCGGAAATGCAGCTAAAACCTCCTCTGCACCGTACCTTCTCTTCCTCTGCCTTCCCCCCGCTCTAGTCTCCATGCACCTCCAGAGTCCCACAAGACCCCGACAACTGATCCACCCATTCGCTACTGTTTCTTCCCCAAGGGGAGGCTGGAGAGCTCTTGTGAAAACGCAGTCCTCTTCCTCTCATCGCTGAAACATTCCTCAGCAGCTACTGGACGTCTGAGAAAGCCACACAGCACTGGCCAGAGACAGATGCCGGCCTCTCACTTGCCCAGCGCGCCTCTGACCGCCTCCCGGCCTTGGGTGCAGACCGCGTCAGGGTGCGCAAGTCTGAAAGCCCGGACAGGTTTTCCAGCAATCATTTTTTGAAAGACACAGAAAATCACTCTAAGAAAATTTACATTGACGTCCAGAACCAAGATTTTATAAGTATGACTAATAATTCCTTCATAGCTAGGAAGTCAATAAACAAAAGAGCTCTCCTCTCCTGCAGGTAATATGTGAGGGAATTACCTTCCACAAATATTCTTATCTACCAAGGATTCCAACAAAAATGGAAATAAAAACATTTCACCTTATTAAATTTGAATCATTAAAGAATTACCTATGTATCACATATAATGTTTTTTAAATTTAAAAAGTCACATGTTCTTACGTCAGGGATTTATCAGAATGAGATTTTTAAAATAATTTCATATATTCAAGTCAGAGGCAAGGCTTAACGGATCTCAAATGTCATCAGAATATTCAAATACAAACATCATCAAATGATAAGGACTAATCACCAGTTCTCACGACTGAACTGTCTTTCCAAGGATAATCCAGTTACTTGCTAAACAAATAGTCACTAAATGACTATTTACCAAGCTCAGCTCTAAGTGCTAGGGAAAGACATAAACAAAATAGACAAAATCCACTCCCAAAATGAACAATTTCATATAGTTAAAGTTTTAAGAAAATTAAGTAAAGGGCAGTGACACTAAACACACCGGTCAGCCTCAAAGTCACAGGAGAACCTTCGTCCTGCTTCCTCCAATCCCACCCCCGCCTCCACAGTGCCACGCGGCCGGGGCCCACTCCTGTCAGCCTGTGACTAGACCTGACGCGGTAGGTATTATATTTTTGTGAAAATGGATCAAAGCCATGTAACATTTTTCAGTAATTTTAACACTCCCCACCAATGTTACAAGAAACTTTACTTTTATTTAAAATGTTATCTTTATTCTTTATACCTTCATTTTTCCTTAGCATATCCGCCATGCAACTATTATGATTAGAAGGATTAGACACCAAAGGTGACTGTAAAATGGCATTCAAATCTGTCGCTTTGAAATCTGGTTTGTTTCTCACTGAAATTCCTTTCACGGCTGTATGTTCCGTTTTTGCACTATTTACTGTATCGCTGATCTACAAGAAATAAGACAGTTTATTGTAGCAAACATTGTTCAATGAAACAGAAATATATGCAAAGAAAAAGCAAATAATGTACAAGTAAGTGCTCTAAAAATAAGTTTACCAAAATATGAAACATTTAAAAATTATACAAATTGGTACAGAATTCTTCTTTAAGGCTCATAGCAGTTTTTAAGAAAACTCTTTTCACTGACTCTGCACACTCTGAAGAACAATTCCGCGGGGAAGGGAGGAAAGGGACACGGTGAGGTGTTTTTTATTTTTTTTTTTTTGAGATGGGGTTCTCCAAACACTATCAGGCTGGACTAAAATGCCCACGTTCAAATGATTCTCCCGCTTCAGCCTTCCCAGTGGGTGGGACTACAGGCCTGTACCACAGCGCCCAGCTAAAAATCTATACTTTCATGTGGTAGCTGGTTATTTGGTTTTTGCCCCTTTTCTGTCCCCGGCTTGACCATAATCCTCCCTGGCTCTAAGGCTGCCCATCACGTGCCCTGAACGATCCTCCGCTCGTTAATAAATGCGGTAGTAACGACAGCCACAGCCACCCTGCCCTCCGCTTTGTGATGTCTTTTAATGCACGCTTTATTTAAAAATCAGATAATTTAACTAGAGTTAGGTAAGGAAGAAATAAAGCCTAAGATTTCTGGTTAAACTTAATAGATTAAATACGCATATTTCAGGAAATTAAAAAACCCAATTCAAATAATCACAAAGAAAGAAACAAGTATAACTTTATAAAGAGTGCGAGTGGGAGAAAAGAACACCAGATGTGGTGCAGGGCCCGAGGGCGCTAAGCCCTGGAGGTGACCAGCCTGGGGGCACCCGGGACAGGGGTGCACAGAGCTGCAGCCACAGCCCTGCAGGAGAGGGGCCGAGAGCCTGCCGGTTCCCCTCCCCGTCCAGGAGGGAAGCGGGGCTTCGGGGCTGCGGGGGGTGCAGGGCTCTGGGGTACGGCACGCCCCCCTTCCCGGCTCCTGCCTGCCCAGGCCCTGCACCCCTGTGCTCCCTGCGCAGCTGCAAGGCGGCTGAGCGCGTGGACATCAGATGGCGCCTCCTCTGCCAAGTTCAAAATTAGAAGTAAAAAGGAGCCTGAAAAAGGCAGAATAAAACACATCTTCTAAAAGCTTCATTTCTGAAGAGCTAAAGGAAAACATTACATTTATGAAGTGAGAATAACATGCTATAGAGAGTGTGGCTGGATATTTAAACATTGAATTTATAATACAAAATAAAAACTTTGGTCAGGAAGTAGAATGGATGGAAAGAGAAAATGGGAACTAGAACATGGACTCAGCGGTCTGGGCCAAGGGAACCCGCACCCATCAGCAGGCCGGGACAGCGAGGGGCCGCAGGGCAGGCCTGCACCTGGGCTACATGCGAGGAAAAGGCCGAGTTCAAGGCCAGCCTTGGCAATGCAATAAGGCTCTGTCCCAAAATACAATTTTAAAAGGACTAGGAATGTAGTGCTGTACTGGGTTTAATTCCCAGTTCTAAAAAGACAAAAGAAAGAAAAAAGAAAAAAGAAAGAAAGAAAGGAAGGAAGGAAGGAAGGAAGGAAGGGAGAGAGAGAGAGAAAAGGAAAAGGAAAAGGAAAAGGAAAAGGAAAAAAAATTGAGATCAAATAGAGGGAAGAAACGACCAGTGAGAGCCACGCGTCTCTGCAGAAGGGCGCTCACTGTGTGCACAGGAAACGCACTCAAGGGTGGCCCCGATGCAGATCGCTGTGAAACTTCTGGAAAGTGGGGTGAAAGGGAAAAGGCCACACATTAGAGATCAGGAACCCAAGGCAGCTGCCTTTGAACAGCAGGGCTGAATGGTAAAGGCCAGGAGAGAATGCTTTCAAACTTCCGGGGGGAAGTTTTCCAATGCAGAATTCTTTTTTTATTTTAAAGAGAAAAAACAATAAAAACAATGATACAGAATTTGAAAACAAGATAACAGATTAGGAGTGGTTAATACACTGTATTTGTTACCTTCAAAGTGGTTGCTCAGATTACAAGATGTAGGCATGAAAAACTGATCAAACAGTATAAGCACAAACCATTCTTTTCAATGAACTAATAGAAATTAGTAGTACAATTCTCTTACTGTCATGTGTGTGTGTGTGTGTGTGTGTGTGTGTGTGTGTGTACACAACAGAGTTCTAAAACCCAGTCAGATGATGAGTACAATGTGAGTAAAGAGATTTTCAGCTGTACAAGATCTGAAAATATTTACCTTTCTTGAGACTATTAGGCAAGTATTGAGTAAAATAAAGGAAAAGAACAGGAAAGAGAGAGAAATAAAGTCAAGAAACACGGCCCTAATATGGGAAAAGAATACCAGAAATCTGTGGTATGGACCGATCTGAAGTGTGGGGAGAGAAGGGAAGCGTCCCTGTGGCACTCGGTACGGACAAATGAGACGGAGGGAAAAGTGAGCTGGCCACTGCCCGGCAGCGCCCCAGCAGCCGCCCTCCGTGCCGAGTGGGTGGCTCCGGGCTCTGGGCTCTGAAAGGTCCGCCACGCCTGAGTTCTGCTCACAACGCTGGGCTCACCACTAAGCTGCGTGAGCCCTCCTCACAGCGCCGCCCGTCTGTCCCTGAAGCGGCTGCCGAGGCTCGCAGCACTCTGCAGCCAAACGCCTGACTCCGCGCGCGAGCCCCCGCTGCCCCCCACCCCGGCAGCTCCGCGAGGCCTGCTGTGAACAGGAGATCCACTCAGGCTCAGCGGGCTCTGGTGAGCGGCCGGCACCGCCAAGGCGCACAGCGAAGGCACCTTTAAAGCACTCACGCAGCTCTGAGGTGCGAGCTGTCACAGGAGCGCTCACAAACAATCCCCCGGGACGGAACCTGTTCCTAAGTCGGGGTCTTACTGCGCATCCTTAGAGTCAGATGTGCGTGTGACGTTCAGAGACAATGAAGACACATCACAGAATCAACTCTAGGCCGGCAGCCCCGGACCTCTACGCGACGAGGCCGGGCTGCGGGTGGCCAGGGCTCTCCCCAGGGCGGCCGCAGCGCCCGCTCTCCCTGCATCTCTGCGGCCTCACACCCCGGGCAGCTGCGCTGTCACCCAGCTGCACGCCCGCCCGCAGGGTTTCTCACAACGTGGCCATGACGAGCAGCCAGGGCCGAGGACCCCGGGCTTGGGGAATGCTCCAGAAACCCTAATACACGAGGCTCCCGCCACCCGCATGGCGCATGGCGTGTCGCCCGTCGCAGGTCTCCACTTACGCGGTGAGGAAGGGGACTGTTGCCGCCGGGTCTGTGAGGCTCCGCCCGCCCTCCTGTGGGAGGAGAAAGTTCACACTGCTGTGAGCACCATCCGCTTCAGGGGAGGACAACCAGAGCTTTTAACGTCACAGAGGGAAGACCCAGAAGGGAGTATCTTCACCACAGTTTACCTGTTCTCTTAATAGTCGGCTTAATACTTCGCTGAAACCCACTTTGAATAATGTATGAAATTAAATTTGCTTTTTTTCTTTCCGAAAATGTCCCTTAAAAATATTTCTGAAAAAAGGTGAAATCTGCCAGGTGTGTTGGCACATGCCTATAACCCCAGTACTTGGGAGGCTGAGGCAGGAGGATTATTGCAAGTTCAAGGTGAGATTGGGCTACACAGAGAGCACAAGGCCAGCCTGCACTACATAGCAAGACCCTGTGTCAAAAAATCAGAAAGAAAAGTGAAATCTTTTTTTTTTAATTTTAAAGAGAAAAAAATAACAATAAAACAGTTTCAAAATAGGTTAGTAGGAGACTTAAAATAATACATTGCATATTGTTGTCTTCATAGTAGTTATTCAAAGTACAGGATATAGGCATGGTATCTCGTCCAAACAATATTAGCACAAACCTTTCTTTTCAATGAACTAAGAGAAAGTAGCTGTATAACTATCTTAACTATTTTGTGTATAAATATATTTTATGCTCTTTTCTTCCTTTCCCCTTTCCCCCTTCCTCGCACTTTAGAGCTGCGTGAGTGCTTTAAAGGTGCCTTCGCTGTGCGCCTTGGCAATGCCGGCCGCTCACCATTTATGGGTTGTCTTTTCACTTGGTTTCTTTTGTTGTGCAAAAGCTTTTTAATAAGGTGAGATCCCATTTGTTGATTCGTTGTAATATTTCCCTTGTAGTCTGGGTTTTGTTCATGAACTCTCTGCCTCCACCTATGTCTTTGATATTTCTGCCTATTTTCTCTTCCAGTAAATTTAGTATTTCTATTTTAATATTTAGATTTTTGGTTCATTTTGACTTTAGTTTAGTGCATGGTGATAGACATGGGTCTAGTTTTAGTCTTCAGCATGTGGAAAGCTAGTTTTTTCAGCACCATTTATCAAAGAGACTATTTTTCTTCCAGTGAACATGCTCTGCTCCTTTGTCAAAGATAAGGTGGCTGAGTGTGTCTGGGGTTGTGTCTGTATCTTCCACTCTGTTCCGCTGACCCTCAGGCCTCTTTTTTTCCCCAATACCATGCTAATTTTATCATGGTAGCTTTGTAGTACACTTTCACATCACAATGCCTCCTGACCTGTCTTTGTTGCCCAGAACTGCTTTCGCTATTCTCGGTCTTTTCTGGTTCTGAATGAATTTTAGGAATCTTTTCTCTACATCTGTGAAGTATGCTAATGTATTTTGATTGGGATTGCATTAAATCTGTATAGCAGTTTTGGGAGTATGGTCATTTTCACTACATGGTTCTTCCTATCCAAGAGAGAGGGATATCTTTCCATTTTCTGATATCCTCTTCAATCTCCTTTTTTAGGGTACTATAATTTTCATTGTACAGATTTTTCACATCCTTTGTTAGATTGATTCCTATTCCTTCAGATACTGTCGTGTAGGGTGTGCCTTCCCTAATTTCACTGTGAGATTGTTGCTTGTGTACAAGAATGCTATTGATTTTTGAGTGTTGATTTTGTATAACACGACAGTACTGAATTTGGATATTATGAGTTTTTTGGTGGAGTATTTGAGGTCTTCCACGTAGAGTATCATGTCATCTGTGAATAATAATTTAACTTCTCCCTTTTCTACCTTTATTCCTTTTTCCTCTTGTTTAATTGCTTTAGCTAATGTTTCCAGAACTATATTGAACAGGAGTGGTGATAATGGACATCCTTGTCTTGTTCCTGATTTTAGAGTAAAAGTTTTCAGTTTTTGATCACTTAGTATGATGATAGCTGTTGGTTTGTAATAGATGGCTTTTATAAGATTGGAATATATCTATTCCAATTTTCTGTAATGTTTTTATCATGAATGGGTGTTAGATTTTATCAAATGCTTTTTCTGCAGGTATTGAGATGGTCGTGTGTTTTGTCTTTAGTCTTGTTAATATGGTGTATTACATCTACTGATTTGCATACGTTGAACCATCCCTGCATCCCTGGGATGAATCCTACTTGGTTGTGATGTATAATCTTCCTGATGATTTGCTGCATTCTGTTTGCCAGTATCTTATTAAGTATTTTTGCATCTATGTTCATTAGGGAGAATGGCCTGTAGTTTTCTTTTTTGGCTCCATTCTTCTCTAGTTTTAGAATCAAGGTAATACTTACTTCCAGGAATGATTTTGGAAGTACTGCTTCCCTTTCAATTTATTTAAAGAGTTTCAACATTTATGGCATTAGTTCTTCTCTAAATTTCCTGTACAATTCAACAGTGAATCTGTCAGAGCCTAGGTTTTTCTTTGTTGGTACATTTTTAATTACATTTTCAATTTCATTAGCTGATATCCAGTTATTTAAAATTTTTATATATTCTTGACTTAGCTTGGGCAATTTGATTGTGTCTAGGAATGTGTCCATTTCTTCTGTGTTTTACACCTTATTAGAATGTAGGTTCTCACAGCAGGTATTGATGAACTCCTGGATTTCTGTGGGATTTATTGTGATTTCCCCCTTTTAATTCCTAAATGCTTGAATTTGTGTTTTTTCTTGCTTCTTTCTGATGAGGTTGGCTAATGGTTTACCAACTTTATTTATTCTTTCAAAGAATCAATTTTTTGATTCACTCATTCTTTGTATTGTTTTCTTAGTCTCTATTGCATTAATTTCTGCTCTTTATAATTTCCTCCCTCATATGTGCTTTGGGTTTGATTTGTTCTTCTTTTTCTAGAATTTTGAGGTTCAACATTAGGTTGTTTATTTGAGTGCATTCTGTTTTCCTGATGTGTGAGCGCGTTCTGTTTTCCTGAGTTCATCACTATAAGTTTCTCTTGTAGGACTGCTTTCATGGTGTCCCTTAAGTTTCTGTATGTTGTATCGGCATTATTGTTTAATTGTATATTTCATCTTTAATCTCCTCTGTGACCCATTGATTGTTCAGAAGGGTGGTGTTTAATTTCCATGTGTTAATGTAGTTTTTGTCATCTCCCTTGTCATTGATTTCCAATTTCATTGTACTCTGATCAAATAGTATGCATGGGACGATTTCAATTCTCTACATTCGCTTAAACATGCTTTGCCAGCTAACATATGGTCTATTTTGGAAACTGTCCCACGCGCAGTTGAGAAGAATGTGTATTCTGATGTTTTGGGGTAGAACACTCTGTAAACATCCACCAAATCCACTTGTTCACAGGCTTGGTTTAATTATAGTATTTGTTGATTTCTTTGTCTAGTTGATCTATTTTTAAGAGTGGGGTATTAAGGTCCTCCACTACAATGTGTTGGCACTTATTTGCTTTTCATGTCTGTTAATATTTGTTTCATGTAGTTGGGTGAACCTGTGTTTGGTGCAAAAAATATTTATGATTGTTATCTCATCTTCTCAAGTCTTCCCTTCACAAGTATGTACTGACCTTGATCCCTTTTGGCTTAAACTTTGCATTGTCTGCAAACAGAATAGCTGCCCTGCTTTTTTCTGGGTTCCTGTGGCATGGAGAATTGCTTTCCATCTTTTGAGCTTTAGTCTATGAATTTCTTTTTGGGTAAAATGTGTTTCTTGAATGCAGTATATTGTTAGATCTTGCTTCTTGATCCATTCTGCCAGTCTGTTGGTTGATGAGTTGGGACAATTTACACTGATGGTTATAACTGGTATATATTGGTTTTTCTTTGTTTTCTTTTTTTTTTTGGTACCGAGGATCAAACTCATGACTTTGCGCTTACCAGGCAGATGCTTATGCCACTGAGCTAAATCCCCAGCCTGGTTTTTCTTTTTGTTTCATCTTTCTCCTCTGTTTAAGTGCTTGCCCTGCCTGGCAGCTTCTTTCTATTGGCATTCATGTGATTGTGATCTTCGTTATCTCTTTCTAATATGCCCTTCAGAGCATTCTGTAGAGCTGGTTTCGTGGTCATAAATTTCTTCACCTGTTCTTGTCATGGAAGTATCTTATTTCTCCAACAATGTTGAAAGATAGCTTTGTGGGTGGAAGATGATTTTCCTTTAGGGCTTGAAATACCTCATTCCAAGCTCTCCTTGATTTGAGGGTTTGTGCTGAGAAGTCTGCTGTGATTTGGATGGGCTTTCCTTTATAGGTGATTTGTTTCCTTTTTCTAGTTGCTTTTAATATTTTGTTCTTGTCCTGAATTTCCAGAATCTTGATTATAACATGCCTTTGATAGATTTATTTTGGTTATGACTACTTGGAGTTCTATATACTTCATTTATTTGTATGTCAAACTCTTCGTCCATGTTTGGGAAATAGTTCGCCATTATTTCTATGCGAAGGTTTTTAATGACTTTTGCATTGCCTCTAGCTTTCCTACTGATTTCAAGTAATCTTTTGTCATTGTTCTTTTCTTCATCCTGTAGCTGGTGGACTGATTTTTCATGGTCTCTTACTAAATCAAAGAGATCTTTCTTTTCCTGGTCACTAGTTGTGTTTTTGTCTTCTTGATCTGATATTCTACCCTTGCCTTCATTAGAGTTGCTATGTATACTTTCAGTGGAGTTTCTAATCTCCTGCATTTCTTTGGATCTGTTTCATTGATTCCATTTCTTGTCTGTGTTTGGAATTTATGGTTTTCATCATTTACTGAGGTCCTCTATTTGCTTATCTGTGTCTGCTTTAATGTTTTTTATTTTGATAGTCATTTCTTTTGGTACCTTAGAGATTATTTTTTCTATGGCCTCTTCCATTTGTTTTTTCGCTTTTGCTGCTATCACTTCAGAGAGTTTCATTTGTTGGCTTCTGATTTCCTCTATCTCTTTGTGCTCTGGACTTGTCCTGGGTGGACTGGGCATTTGGGATTGCATTTTGCATCTTCATCTTGTCACTTTCTATTTTATTTTGTTTTCTGTGTTGATGCTTGTAGATTTCTTGTGTTAGATAGCATTATCACTAGTGTTGAGGCTTTCCTAAGAAGTGTGTGATCCTCCGGATGTCTTCTAGATGTAGGTGAAATCTTTTTGAAGCTAATTAAAAGCATCTGGATACAAATAATACAAAACTTAAAATCCATCAAAATGTATCTTATGTATCTATGAGTCTGTGTCTACAGCATAATGGCACAGCAGCTAATTATCCATCAGGTGTGGGCCATCGCACTGATTTTCTTAAAACAACCCTAAGTGCCTATTTTTCTGCAGTACACTTTTGTTTCACTTTTTTGGTTTTTTGAGATAGGGTCTTGCTATGGAGCTCAGGCTGGTCTCAAGTTCACAGTGATCCTCCTGCCTCAGCCTCCTGAGTGTTGGGATTACAGGTATGTGTCACCACACCTCGGATGGAGTATACTTTGTAAAAAGCATATGAAAAAACATATTTTCTTTGCATGGGGACCATGGTCTCACCTGGCGTGTTCGGTGCTGCTGAGGAATCTGCCGAGGCAGCCTGGTAGGGCAAGTCTGTATTCAGCTGCAGAAGGTAGCCCTCAACTGTAGGCACTTCATCCCACTTCACATGGAAAGAGCTGGTGGTGGCCTTGATCAGCTGCACTTGGGAAGGTGCCAGTGGTTTCTCTGCAGAACAACATCGATATCATGCATTTACGTGTCAAAGGTACCAAGAGTTTGCTTATGTACTTTGTGTGGGCTGGAACTTTGAAAACATCAGCAATGAGTATTTCATCTGTTGACCAAGAGGGAAAATTTACTCAGATAAACGTAGCTAAGGTAAGTCAAACAAAAACTGTGACGTTCTGACTCTATTTCATTCCTTACACAAACAAACCTACAAATGAAATAATCCAGTAAGAAACTAATCACTGGATTCAGAAAAAAAAAGTTCAATCATGGGGAGGGAGTATTATATGATTATAGCTAAACTATTTTACCTTCTTTTGAGTTTGATCTTTTTAATTTCATGAATTAACTTTGAGTCAACACCATAAATATTGTTAGCAAAGATGACCTGGACATGGTATTTTAGAAAAATACAACTTCTAAACAAACAAACAAACAAACACAACAACAAAAACTCCACGATTTCTCCAGAGTAATACTCTTATCAAGACTTGAACTACCCAAAACTTGTGACCTCGTTATAAAATATCACTAGGCTTTCAAAAACAAATAACCATGGTGCTGACAGCGGGGAAAAGGGCCTGAGATGACTTCTCCAGGATCCTCGCCGCCCTTCCCTTCACATGCCTGCCGTATCAGGGAGCCCGCAGCAGTGCGTGCTGTCTGCGGACAGCTGTGTAAGGACACGCACTCCTGTGCCGAGCCGCCGCCTGGCTCTCCAGGTCACCCTTACAGCACAGGTCTACCATCTGCCTCACCTCTCAACAGCTACCCGCAGAGCAGGGCCTGGCTGACAGCCCCTGACAGCACTGTGGCCTTGGTGAGAGTCACGCTCTCTGCCTTGAGTATTTTGTGCATGGCTACTTTCTGCAACACAGCTGCGTATTTACAGAACCTTCACGTACTTACCAACCACAACACAAATGTGGCAGCTCTGCCTCAGAGGACAATGAAACGGAGTTTCCTCCACTACCCCCATGGGAATCCCTCCATGGTCCTACTAACAACCCATCTTAGGAGGGTTCCCAAAGTGAGGCAACCTATACCTGAACGGAAGCACACATTCAGTCCAGAAAGTGTAGCACCGGTGGAACACAAGTCACAGGAAGAGGGAACAGAATAAACAAAAGGGTGCATACTCAGGAAAATAACACTGCCGGGAACTGAAGAGCGTGTGTTTGCAGACTGAATGGCCCTGCCGGGGACTGAGCACACAGATTCAAGACAGACGCACAAGAACATTAAGAAATTAAAAGAGTGGGGATACAGAAACAGTTCGAAAGCTTCCAGGGAGGGGAGAAAAGAAGGCACATTAAAAAGGACCAACCAGGCACAGCTGGGCAGGCTTGTAGTCTCCACTGCTCGGGAGGCTGAGGCAGGGAGATCACTTGAGCACAAGAGTTTTAGGGTAGTGTGAACGACACAGACCCCGTCTCAAAAACAAAACCAAACAAGAACAACAGAAATAACTGAGAGGAGGGGACACTGCCCCCATGGCAGAGCGCTCGCCCAGCATGCTGGAGGCCCTGCGTTCCCCTCCCAGCACTGATAAAGGGGCAGTGGGGACAGAAGCTACAAGGACTCTGGCAGAGGGCGAAAAATGTCCCCTGGAAGCCGAGGGAGACCCCGGGATGAGAGCTGGGCTCCAACTGTGGAGGCTGAGGGCCCCAGGGCAAGGCGGGGGCTCGCTCCTCAAGACAACGGCGTGGGCAGCACAGCAGACACACCTGACCACGCTGAGATGCTGTACACGGAGCTGGAGAGCACCCACGAACCAGAGGCACAGAACCAAATCCAAGGCAAAGAAAGCCATGATCACTCCACGGAAACCAGAAAAAGCACGAGGGGGACTCAACTGTACTGCTCCCTAGGCGGCTACCGGGACAGGGAGTGACAGCCCAGAGGGAGGGCAGAGGGGCGGCGTGGGGGAGAGGTGCGCAGCACAGGGAGGACACGAATCCCCCACCCCACGGCGGACAGTGGGCACGGCAGGCCCAAACTGGAAAAGAATCGCAAACGGGGCCCGGAGACACGGAAGTAAACGCCCCGAGAATGATTTCAGGGGGTGGACGGCCAGGGCCGTGGGGCAGGTGGGACCGGGTGTGCTGCATTTCAGGAGAAGCCCTAGGAAATCCTACAGTAATCCCACAGCGTTTAAATATTACCACACGCACACTTCAGCTGAAAGTCAAAAGGGGCAAGACGATGATCGTCCCCACCCAGAAAAACGCCAAACTTATCAAAAGGAAAAGCAAAATCTAAAATTTGCCCCTGTGATAGTAGCCATGATTACTTTTAGGAGATATTGGTATCTTTACAGCTTTTTCTGAAGTTTATGGAAAAGACAGCCATTCAGACCCAATGGTTTTTATCTTTGAAAGTAACAGATCCCTAGGAAAATCTCCTTTAAAAGATATATTCCTGCCAGGCATGGTGGCACGTCCCCATAACCCCAGCACTCAGGAGGCTGAGGCAGCAGGACTGTTCCAAGTTCGAGGCCAGCCTCATCTACAAAAGGAGTTCAAGGCCAGCCTGAATGACAGTGAGACTCTATCTAAAAAAAAACCAAAAAAACAAAACAAAACAAAACAAAAAAAACCCGTAATATTCCACATAGGGAAAAATTCCTATGTGTACACATGAGTTGGATCTCAAATAGTAACTCCCAATGTTAAAGAGGCATTAGTAACCTGGCTTTCTGTGTTTCTCTCCTGCTGACTGGTATGTGCTTCTCCGATAACAAGCACTCGGCCTCTAATTTAACTGTTTCGTTCATTTCTTTCAATTAAGATAATTTTAGGGCCAGGGATATAGCTCAGCAACGTAAGTGCTGCCTGGCAAGTGCAAGGTCCTGAGTTCAATTCCCAGTACCAAAAAAAAAAAAAAAAAAAAAAAAAAAAAAAAAAAAAAAAAAAAAAAAAAAAAAAAAAAAAAAAAAAAAAAAAATAATAATAATAATAATAATTTTAGTATTGAAGTTTTGATGTTACAAAGGTAATGCAAGTTTCTGTGGAAAATACAGACAAAAGAAGAAACTGAGAACGTGCATAACCTCAGCTCTCAGGTAACTCTTTAGTGGGTAACGTCCAGGTTTCCTATTCACACACTCAGGAAGCCGTGGTCGCCGCGCGGCTCACGCCGTGCTTCCCTCGCAGGACGGCGCACACACTGGTCTATCCACTGAACTGCTGGCCTGATCTCATTTCCAATTCAGCATGTCTAAATGGAACATCTAATTTTTCTCCACAAAGCTGTTTTACCTTTGCAAATGATTCGGGCTAAAAAAACTCCATGCTCCAGTTCTTCGCTTCCTGTCCTTCGCACACCCAACTGATGAGCCCATTCTGGCACCGAGCCGAGGCCCCGAGCTGCGGGCCCCTGTGGCCTCTGCCCATCTTCCACAGGACGACCCCGGGCGCCCTGCCGTGGCTGCCTGTGCGCACCACTGCCCCCGCGGCTCGTTTCCACGCCACTGCTGGTGACCGTGCTAAAAATGCACACCATGCCACGCCATGTTCCCGTCTACGTATCTTCAACATATCTTACTTACCCTGTACCTTAAAAACAATGTAAAGCAAGACCCAGGGTTGGATCTCCAGTAGCATTAAAAAAAGAAAATACAAAATACAGGAAAACAGTTTAAAATCTCCTCTGACACGCAAGCCCCACACGGTCCAGCCCCCGGCCACTCCCAGCCACCGACCCTACTCGCTCCTCTCCTCTCCCCTCCAGGTCCCTGCACGTGACAGCTGCTTCTCCTGCCGCTGCCAGCGCCTCCCGGCACCCCCGCTCCAGGCCCGGCCCAGCACACGGCCCCTCACGGCTCGGCTTCCTGTGCTCCCCAGGACCCAAACTGATTCTGTTTGCCACGTCACGTGTCACACCCCTGCCGCCAGGCCTTCTCGAAATCTAAGTTCCTGGACGTGGGGACCCTCGCAGTCCTTGTCACTGTATTCTCAGCACCTAGAACAGTTCTTGCTACACGGCTGTCAATACGTATTTACTGAAAGCAGATGTGAGTTCCACGTTTACAAAATTCGTGGTGCTACACAAATTTTCCTGTACAGCAAACATACACTAATAAAAAAGAAATATAACTCAGAAAGGTGTAAAATCAAGTATAACAAAAATTTGTGCATATCTTTTAACAAATAAAAGTTAAAAAACTTTGTGGCCATTTTAGATTTACACAAAAGTTGCCAAGTTAGCACAAAAGCTGTGAGCACACACCTTCTCCCCAACCTCCCGTCCCGGAGATGCGTGCTCAGAACTAGAAATCCCTGCACGCACTGCTGGCACCTAAACTGCAGACTGCTTGGGTGTCGCAGCTTGTCAGCTGACATCTCTTTCTCTCCCGGGATCCAGTTCAAGACCCCGCACTGCACTTGGCCATCCTGTCTCCTTCACCGGGGCACCCTCCTGGATCTCATACTCAAGCTTCTGCACCGTACTCTCTGCATTCCCGGGAGGTCTAGAGCGCCCCTCACCTTGGGCTGGGCAGGGGTTCGCTCCCGGTGAGCCTGGGGACACAGGTCACTGGGAAGAGAACCCCAGAGGTGAAGTGCTTCTTTATCACATCAGTGCCAGGAGGTAAACGACCTCACCTGCGATATGAACCTGCCTGTCTGACGAAGGCAGCACCTGCCAGGCCTCGCCAGTGCAGGGTTCCTCTGCTCCCCTTCCATACCCGTCTCTGGAAAGAAGTCTCTAAATCCAACCCACATTCGGGGAGAGGGGAATTAACATACTCCCGGAGGGGGAGTAGCTATGTGTATTATTTCTTCCCTCAGTTTTAATTACAGGAATGAGAGACAGTGGTATTTATAGTAAGTCTTAAAAGAAACATTATTTGCGTATTTACCTAATGGAAAATTTTATTTGTTAAATACTCTTACCTACCAGTATCAAGATACCAGAGATCCTTGCAGCAAACTTGACTATTCAGTGCTTTTTTGTAGCCATCTCTTCCACTCCAAAAATATAAGCGAGTACCAATTGCAACAGCACAGTGCCCAGCTCTCGGTCTTGGTCTTGAATTTTTCTTATCTTCTTGAGAATCTGATACTAGGGTGGTCCATTCTGCTGTATCTAAAAGGACAGAAACATCCATCACTAACGTGCTGTTCTTAAACAATGTAACCAAAATTCTTTTTTTAACATTATTAATCAAAATTCTTTTATTAATAAATGTTATTTCAATAACATTAAAAGACTCACCTAGATTTAGGTAAGAGAATGAGCTGGTACACCTCCATTCACAATCATGAGACGAAGTTTCAGTATTTTCACCTTTATGTGGAACCCATCCTCCAAAAATGTACATTCTAAACAACACAAAAGCAAGCACATAAAGTAGCTGAGTTAATTTTACTTTTTGGACTTGAAAGGCTAAAATTGAACTTAAATTTATTTGTTGACAGAAAGCATCAGGATTATTCACTCACTTATTCCAGTCAAGATAACTGGAATAAACTGGGCATGGTGGCACATGCCCATAATCCCAGCACTCAGGAGGCTGAGGCAGAAGGATCATTGCGAGTTTGAGACCAGCCTAGGCTACAAAGTGAGCCCAAGGCCAGCTTGAACCGCAAAGTGAGACTTGTGTCAATAAGACAAAAACAAAACAAACAAACAAGCAAAAAAAAAAAAAAAAAAAAAAAAAAAAAAAAAAAAAAAAAAAAAAAAAAAAAAAAAAAAAAAAAAAAAAAAAAAAAAAAAAAAAAAACCCCGGAGAACTGGGGTAAGAAAATAAAGTGATGCTCTTTCAAGAGTTTACAATTTTAAACTGGGCGGCGGTGCCTACCCATCATTCTAGCTACTTGTGAGGCTGAGGCGGGGGTATTCACTGAGCGCAGGAGTTCATGGCCAGCCTGTACAATACTGGGAGAGCCCATCTCAAAAAGAACAAAAACAAAGACTATGATTTTCTGAAGCAATACTAACTCAAAATTATTTCTTTCTTGTAAGCGCCTTAAAATGGGTAATATTTCAATTGTAACACACTTGAAAATCATCGCTGTGTGTAACACAGTAAGGGCACCTTGAGCAATGATGCGTAGCACTTTAAGTCAAAGTTATGGCAGTCACGGCATGGATGCGGTGACCAGAGCACGTGACAGCTCCTGGGACCCTTAAGTGAAACACTTGAAGCCAGGTGCGATGGTGTACACCTGCAGCCCTGGCTGCTCCACAGGCCCGGCCGGGGATCACTTGAGCCCAGGAGCTGGAGGCCGCCTGGGCAACACAGAAACGCTGGCTCAAAATTCAGAACAAAATACAATGTCTGCCTGTGTCCCTCAGAGTTCCGGATGTTCGCTGAAGACAGCAGGCCACACCGAGGCCCACCGGACCTCGCGCAGCCCCACCGGAGAGGCCCTGCTTGCTGACCGTTTTATACAGTAGGGATCCGAGGGAAAAGACATGTTACAAAACGATGCTACTGTTTAAAATGTATTTTGTATGATTTTATTTAAGTGTAAAGGCTGTTCTGATTGGTTTTTGAGTTATTTTTTAAAAAAGAACTAGTGAGGTTCTAAATTATAACTAGTAGTTTCCTGAAACATTACTTTTTTTATTTTGTTTTGTTTTTTGAGACGGTCTTGCTACATAGTTCAGGCTGCCTTGAACTCACTGTGTAGCCCGGGCTGGCCGCACACTTGCAGTGGGCCTTCTGAAGGCTGGATGACTAGCCTGCAACACAAGGCCTGGCCTGAACCATCATATTTAAACTCAAATCCCTATATTAATAAATACCTCATTAAGTTTCAATTAAATGGTACCTCTAATTATGGTCCAGTGTTGCCCAAACAAGGAAACCTGTTGATGGTAGCAACAGCTAACTTTTGTGTTGCTCAGAGAGCCCCCGAGTGGTTCCGAATGCTGTTCACATATTAATCCGCTTAATCCTCATTACGCTGAGCAAAACAGGGTTTCCTTTAAAGGCCCATCATATGCTTAAGGCAGCTGAGGTGCACATGGATGCATTAAAGCTGCTTGGATAAGGAGGAGTCCAGCCCCTGGGCCCACACTCCAACCATAACTCCACCTCCCCATCTAAAGCAGCACCTCTGAGAATGCATGCCGGAGCCCAGCCATGCGGCCCCAAAATCGTGTCAACAGAGGCAGCGAGGTGGTGCACCAGACCCACTGAGAGAGGGCAGAGCAGTCTGACTCTCCTGCCGGCACCTGGGCTAGGCCTGCACCGGACAAGGCGCTGAGCGAGCGCTTGGGACACAGCAGAGACAAGGACGAGAAAATGGCCCGCGGTTTCTTGGCTCCCACTGCCGAAGGATCTGAGCTTTGGTAAGCAAAATCAAATGCTAAGCCGAGTAATCTGCTTCCAAGAAATCAGCGACATCGCTTTTCTTTTGTGTGCATCTTCCCTCAGGTTTTTTTTTTAAAACCAAAAGTGAAAACCAAAAACATGCCATACTTGTTTCCTATGACGCTGGCCGTGTGAAGGCTTCGTGGAAGTGGCACTGTCCCCTTAGTTTCCGGTTTTGACCATGACATAGTTTCTAAAAGTAAAAAATAAGTATATTAACATCTACATCTAATAATAGAAAATTATCTCGAGCTGCCTACTTTTAAAGATATAAGAACCACTTCTGAAAATGAAGCAAACATGTTTTAAAAGTTATCTGAGCCTCATCGTCAGCACTGCCTGCCAACACTGCCGCTCAGAGCCCCGTTTCCGCCTGGACGCCAGCACTTGGGAGGGAGGCGCGCTCACAGCGCCTTGGGTTCGAACTAAGAACAGTATTTGTATTCATCGCTGTAGCATTTTAAATAGGAGCACACTCTAGTGAAACTTGTCAAGGTGAAAGGCGCTCCTGCCCTCCAAGCCCTTGTTCTCACAATCTCTTCAGAAAGAGCCGCCGAGGCAGTCTCCACCGCGGAGCAGTCACGCTGCAAATGCCGCCTTTCCCAGACAGGACGCCCGCACCGGACACCACTGACAACCCCCGGGACGATGAGCAGAGCGCAGGGGCGGCCCGCACACCAGGACCAGCTGCAACACTGCTTCCACGTCAGCTGTCACCGACCGAACACGTGACTGTCCACCCTGCCCAAAGACGGCTTGCTGCTCGGGAGACTGGAAGTGCGGCTAGGAACGCAGTGTAGCTCAACAAACACTGCACTCAGGAAGATTTTCAAAGCAATTCTGAAATCTGCCCTTATTAATCATAACCGATTGCTGAGCCCAAAGCAAGTGAAGCTTACCGATGTCAAGCTGCCATAGGTCATCCAGGCGTGCGCCACACATTCCACCAAAAACATACATCTTAGGGCTCCCGGAATCCTTCCTGCAGTATATAACGGCTGTGTGGGATTCTCTAGGAGAAGGCACGGGCCCCTTAGTGGCCGGGATGCTCCAGCCCACGACACCGGAACCATGCTGCAGCTCCAGCTCATAGAAATCATTTAAATATCTAGGACAGAACGAAAGAAATGCACGCTCATAAAAAAAAATTGTCAAATATGAGAAAACAAAAATGAAAACCCTTTAAAAATTAAAAAAGCAAAGAAAAGACCTGGAAAAATACTTAGACATATGAAAGAACACGTAGTTTTTTCTTTTTTCTACAGAGAATCCCATAAAAATGATTAGAAAGAAATGAGTTCAGCAAAGTCACAGGAGGCACGGCCAACATACAAAGCCAACTATATTTCCATATACTAGCAGAGAAAAATCCAAAAATGAAATTAAGAAAAAAAATCCACTCATACTGTTATCAAAAAGAACACAAAATTTAGCAATTTCACAAAACAAGAAAGAGCAAGACTTGTACATTGACAACTATACAAGAAAAGAAACAGTGATTGCTTGGAATAGGAAAGTACACGATTGTGGAGATCACATTAACCACTTCCCAAATGAATGATGGGAATGAAGGCCTTAATTTTAGTCATGTTTCTGTCACCAAACTCTCAGCGAAACCTAGCTGGGTGAGGGGGGTAGGTAACAGGGGTACGGCAGGGGGTGTGAGTTCAGGGTCCTGGACTCTGCCGGCAAGTGCTCTGCGGCTGAGCTGCTCCCCCAGCCAGGAAACCCATTTTAAAAGAACCAAGTTAGTTTTCAGGATCATTTATGACCTGGCTAACAAACATTGTAGCTCAAGATATACAAACATGTTGACGCAAGGAGTTACACTAATATCAACTTAATAACACGATTTCTCATTAAAGAAGATAGTCTGAAAACATACTCCAAGTACAAAAGAAAACACAAATACTAAAAAATGTGTTCATTGTTAGGTTTAATGCAAAAAGCTAAGCTTCATCTCTTAGAATAATTAAATGCCTGTGACCTCAGCACTCTGGGGAAGGCTGAGGCAGGAGGATCACAAGTTTTAGAACAGCCTGGGCAACTTAGCAAGACCCTGCCAACTTAGCAAGACCCTGCCGCAACATGATCTAGATCAGTGAGAAAAACGCTGGGCTCAATCCCTGAGGCTGAAAACATTTTAAAGATGAAAGAAATCAAACGTTTCTAACCTAAATCACAAAATAAGAATTCGGTCTGAAGGAGAGCATACCTGGGGACGTTATTGTTTGAATCTTCACTTTCATTCGCCAGACCACCAAACAAATAGCATTTGTTGCCATACAAAGAGAAACTATGTCCCAGCCGCGGGCACGGAGGTAAACCAGAAGGCGGGGGATGGGGCTTCACCTTCTTCCACAACCAGCGACTGGCCTGAAGAGCACAAACACACTCAGACAGTGTCAGAAGGCAGACACCACCACACAGCGACGTCACGCAGACTCCCGGCAACCCAAGGGCTGTCAGCTACTTATGAGGAACTGACAAGCAAGTCGCAAACTTTGGGAATTAAAATATATGTTCCAGGAGGAATTCAGATTAGGGTTAGAGCTGGGGAAGCAGCAGTGTCCCTTTAGTTTCTGGTTTTGACCATGACACAGTTTCTAAAAGTAAAAATAAGTACACATACACAGATTTCCATGATGGTACAGTAAACTTATAGTAATAATAAATACTATTAATTTTAATGGTACCAAATGAATCATTAAATATTTATTACACTGTATGTAACTTTAGGACTAAATGTAATTTATACATTTTTACTTTCTTAAGCTAGGTGATTTACAAATATTCAGATATTTTAAGCTTTGAGGAGACATAAAGCTCACTGTGCTCTGGCCATGAACGTCTTCTTTACCTGAAACAGTGTTTGAGATGAGCAGCTTACGAACAGGTGAAACCTACCCACATGTGACAACTGGCAGATACCCCGGTGACAAGACCCTGGGGACACACGCACAGATCCAGAACAACACAAACCAGGGCTGTGAGTCTGGTTTAATCAGAATCAAACTTAAAAAGGTTAAACGAAGCTATAACGCCTCTTTCGTGTGTATTACTGGGAGAAAAAAAAGTAATGATTAGTGTTAAAGGTAGTGAGTCCTGTAACATTAAAACAAGAGATTTCCAAAGCATGGTCTGAAAACCAGCAACATCAGCAAAGACCTTTGAAGAATTGCAAATTCTCAGGCCTTACAACGAACTGGCAAAACTGACTCAGAAACTGCAGGGGTGGTACCCCGCAATCTGTATTCACAAATCCTCTACATGTTTCAGTTGCAGGCTAAAAGTGAAGAACTATTGCACAAAGATACAAAACTCAACACATACAAGTTATGATAAACAGCAGACATCTTGTTATTACAAATGCTACCCTCTGCATGAAAAATGACATTAAAAACTTGGGGCTTTTAAGAGAAGTGTAAACATTTTCTTTGAATCTATAAAATGTGAAGCTGGGTTAGCCTGGATAGCTGGGGTAGGGGGTGACACTGGAGAATCCCAAGTTCAGGTCTCAAGAAACAAAAAGGTAGTAGTGCACACCTGTATCCCAGCACTTGAGAGGCTGAGACAGAAGGATTATTGCAAGTTCGAGACCAGCCTGGGCTACAAAGTGAGCTCAAGGCTCGCCTGAATTGCATAGTGAGACCCTGTCTCAAAGAGATAAAATAATAATAATCATCATCATCATAATAATAATAAAATTTTTAAAAATAAAGTAAAAAGGGCTGGTGATGTTTTGATCTCTAGTAGTGCAAAAGATAAATAAATAAACAAAATCAGATAAAATTGAAGTTCTTGCTATTTTAAGTATGTTAACGAACCGCTTTGCCACCTTTTGAAGAATTGTGAGACATATTATTAGAGCTTCAAACTGAAATAATACATTTTCTTTTTTTCTTTTGGTACCAGGGATCAAACTTATGACCTTTTGCTTACCAGGCAAGCACTTAAACTGCTGAGCTAAATTCCCGGTCCCTGAAATAATACATTTTCATTACACTTACTTGTAACTCATATAATTCATTGCTGTATCTTCCATATTCAACCATTCCCCCAAATACCAATATTCTGGTCCCATCGCAGACAAATCCATGGGCGGCACAGCCTGGTGGGATGTCTCCTCTAACGGCCGGTAGGAACCATTGATTCGTAACTGGATGCCAAAATAAAATTAGGATCAATCACAACCACAGCTAACACATTCGATGAGCAGGGACTCTCAATATATCATCCATACATGTGATTCTCAACCAGGGATGATTCTGTCTCCCCAGGGTATACTGATTGGGCAAGGTATGGAAACATCTGAAGTCCTCACATCTGGCCATCTGAGATGTTGGTGAAAAGCTTTTATAAAAACCCTACCACGTAAGTACCGTTTCCATTTACAAACAAAAAAACCCCTGAGGTGTAAAAGGGTTTGAATGCTAATCCTGACAACCAGCAGATCAAGATTCAAATTAGGTCTCATGTGTTCTAAAGCCAGGGACTTTACAACACGCTAAATAAAATAACTTCTCAACTTTATATGCTCGGGAATCAGGACGAAGAGAGGAGGCAGAAAACAAAATTTTCTCTACTCCACTGTTTGGTTCACCTTTAACCCACCGCGGTAATTAAGTTGTTTGGTCACAGAAAAGTTGCTGATCCTGAGATAAACGCAGAATTCAGTAAGGAGCCTTACACCAAAGAAAGATTTCTCCCGACAGCTGCAGGATTGACAAGTGGGAAAAATGAAATTCCAGGCTCAAAAGGCAGTGCCTCCCTGGCCAGCGGCCCTTGGGATGAGCAGGGCGCTCCGAGCTCCCGGGGAGCAGTGCCCAGGATCGCGCGCCCCGCCGCGCACACGGCTCCGTCCCCGCCGGCAGAGACGCGAGCCCACGGGGACCTCGGCCGCTGGGCACCTTCCCCGCCGCCCGGGGATGAAGGGCCAGAAGAGCCCTGCTAGACCCTCCTCCTCCTAAAGAGGACAGGAGGAAGGCAAGGCCCGCAAAGGCCCGGGAAGCGACGGTTGGCAGCGGGTTTTGTTTTTGACAGCGGAGGGATTCGGGCTCCCGCAGCGGGAGGGACGCCAAGCGAGGCCGAGGCGGGAGGGACGCGGGGCGGGGGCCGGGGCCGGGGCTGAGGGACGCGGGGCAGCGGCCGGCGGTGCGCCCGGCGCTCCGGGTCCCCGGCAGGGCGCGGCGGTGGCTGCGTCCCGGGCGCGGCCGAGGCAGCGGTGACGCGGCGGTGACAGCTGTCAGGCCGCGGCCGCCCGCCGCCCCTCCCCCGCTCCCGCAGGCGGGGCCCGCCCGCCGCCGATGCCACCGCGCCTACCGGTGTTGTAGACGTGCAGCTCGTCCGCGATGCCCTCGTTGCCGCCCCCGAAGATGATCATCAACTCCCGGATGGCCACAGCGCGGTGTCCGTGCCGGGCGCGGGGCACCGGCCCGGTGGAGGAGGAAACCCGCCTCCAGTGGAGGAGGCTGGGAGCCGCCATCTTCCCAACCCCCGCCCCTCTGCCCACAATGCCCCGCGCGCGCTCCAGCGGGAGGGCGGGGCCGCGGGGCGCGGGAGGGGCGTCACGTGACGGCGGCCACGGAAGCCCCGCCCCTCCCCTGCCCCGGGGTGACGTGGCCGCGGGGCGCCCGGGACGTGTGGCCGCGGGCGCGTGTCGGTCTGTAGCCCTCGCGGAGCCACCCGCCCCGGGTGTCGGGGAGCAGGTACAGCGCGGCCCCGTCCGTCCACCCTAATGGAGCAACCTAGCGCGGTCGGACCCTCCGGCGGTCACCCGCAGCCGGGCGTGGGTCCTGTGTCGCGCGGGCCCTGGCTGGTGCGGGCCGGTGCCGCGCGTACCCGGAACCAGGAGTCGAGGATCCCAGGAAGCCGGGGTCGCTGGCGCCAGTCCTAGGCAGGAGCGTCCCCACGGGGGCAGAGACTGAGTGAGGAGGGTTCGGGAAAGGGTCCCCAGGAGCGCCGGGGGTTCTGCTGACCTGATGTCTAGGGTCGATGACTGACACTATGTTTTTGTTCCACAGTTGGGGTCCAGTGACCTTGGCAGGGCTATCAACAGGCCTTCCGGGTAGATTTAATCAACGACAACGCAAAGATTGATATTCAGAATGCAGTAC
This sequence comes from Dasyprocta punctata, assembly GCA_004363535.1. Taxonomy (NCBI): domain Eukaryota; kingdom Metazoa; phylum Chordata; class Mammalia; order Rodentia; family Dasyproctidae; genus Dasyprocta; species Dasyprocta punctata. The sequence goes on from RJWM01013649.1 coordinate 40,840, forward strand.
AGATGTTCGCAGTTGGAAGGACCTTCGGGCTGTGGGTTGGGATGAGGAAGAGGTGGTGGTCTCGCAGTCATCGCGAGTGGGTTGATCATGGAGCGGGGAGGGGTGCAGAGCTTGCAGGGTGGAGGTAGTTGGGTTATGCCACTCCGCTGCAGCGGGGCCTGTAAAGAAACCAGGTCAAATCACCTGGATGGCCCACTCTGGTAGACAGAAGTGCTGGGGACGCAGGGAGGCCCTGCTGGCTCTGGCTTCGGGGAGGAAGGGCACTGCGCAGGCTGCCCAGCGGGTGCAGGCCCGCTCTGCAGGCCGTGTGGAGAGGTTTAGGGTTTGTTAGGGAAGCAGGAGAGACGTGAAGTGTGGGTTTCTTTTTAACATTAGCTGTCCCCAGTTGGGCTCCCATGGCCAGGCGCGATCCTAAGTGCTTTCATCGTATTTTATTAGCTCATACTCTTTCCCACAGTCCAGCCGGCGGGTTGCCGTCATGTGCTGTTCATAAATCGGTAATGAGGCACAGAGCATGCTCTCTGGCCAGTGTGGTGGTGTGCACCTGTAATCACAGCACTTGGGAGGCTGAGGCAGGAGGATTTCAGTGAGTTCTAGGCCAGCCTGGACTCCACAGTGATATCGAGGCCACCTTGGATTACATACAGAAACTCTGTCTTGAAAATGCCTCCCCCAAATCATTTTGAAATTCCTTTTAGATCTCCCTGAACTGAATTCAGGATCACAATAATCTGCAATGGAACCAACGTAAAGCCCAGGATGTTATTTAGCTTCTGTTTAGTTTCAGTTCTCAACATGTATGTTCTAGTTTGTGCTGTTTGTTCTCAAATATACTGTAGCTGCAAAGTTATTAAAAATAGAAAACAAGGATTCTTGCTACAAAAACACACAAATGGGTAACCTTGTGAGATGATAGGTGTGTTCATCTCACTACCGTAGGTATCAGAGTATATCCCATAATGTCCTGTCACATAGTGTCTTGGTTACTTCCTCATTGCTAGGACAAAGTACCGAACACCCACAAATTAGAGGTTTGTTTTAGTTCACAGTCTGTAGAGGTTTCCACCTAGAGTCAGCTGGTTGTAAGGCAGGGCAGCAGGGCAGAGGGGCCTGGCAGAAACAGCTCAGGGCTGGTGGCAGGAAGCAGAGAGATCAAGGGAGGAGGAGGGACACAGAATCTCCAGGCCACGCCCACAGCGGCCCGTCTCTTCCCACCAGTTGTCACCTCCCAACACCACACCCAGCTATAAACCCATCAGAGGACTCATCCAGTATCACAGGGCCATGATCCAGTCACCTCCCCAAGTCCCCATGAGGCTTCCTGGGGACACCTAAATATAAGCCTTCATACATGCCTTGAATATACACAATAAAATGTATTTTTTAAAATGATGGAGTACTACTCAGCCATAAAGAAGGATAAACTGGAGACTTTTATAGGTAAATGGGTGCAACTTGAGACCATACTCATTAGTGAAATAAGACACAGGTGTAAACATTGCATCATTTCATTAGTGTGAGAAAGTGAAAGTAACATGCATACATGTGTATGTATATGTATATAAAAAAGTAGTTAAGATAGTTATACTACTAATTTTTCTGAGTTCACTGAAGAGAAAGATTTGTGCCAGTATTGTTCAGACAATTGAATGCGCATGTCTTGTGCTCTGGGCGAATGATTTGGGGATGACAATGCACAGTGTATGTACGATTGTTGCCCCCTGATTAATGTTTTGAAATTTTGTTGTGTTTCTTCTTCTTCTTCTTTTTTTTTTTTTTTGTGGCACCGGGGATGGAGCTCACAACCTCGCGCCTGCCTGACAGGCACGTAAGCCACTGAGCCAAACTCCTGGCCCTGGTTTTTTGAGGCAGGGTTGCACTGTGTAGCTCAGGCCGGCCTTGCGCTCGAGTTGTAGCCCAAGCCGGCCTCGAACTCACAACGCTCCGCCTACCTCAGCCTCCCGAGTGCTGGGATTAAAGGCGTGCGCCACCACACCCGGCTTCTTCTTCTTCTTTTTTATCCTTGAAATAAAATGGATTTGGAAAAATAAAATAAATTATCTATGGAAAAAATAAAAATGGGAAGTCTGGCAGGGAAACAAGGACCCACCTGAGACAATTTAAACTTAGACCTCAGATTCTGAAGGAGGTGCTAGAAGGACCATACACAGTGTACACAGGCTGGTGGTGCAGCTCAGTGGTTAAAGCACTTCCTTAGCATGCATGAGGTCCTGGCTCCCATCCCCAAAGACAACAAAAACACAACCTACAGCCAATTTCCTGACGTGGCTTTTTCCTCATGTTATTTTCAGTTCCTCTGATACGCCTCCCTCATACTGCCTCGACCTAAGCATGCTCGCTGCCTTCTCTACATAAGGTTTCTTTTGAGAGATCATTCTTTATCTTTTCAAAAAATTCTAGCTGGGCATGGTGGTGCACGCCCGTAATCTCACCACTCAGAAGGCTGAGGCAAGAGGATTGCTGCAGGTTGAAGACCAGCCTTGGCTACGTAGGGAGACTATCTCAAGGAAAAAAATAATCTTACTACTATCTTAGCTTCTATTTCTTAAATTCTCATATTCTCATTCTCTTTCTCCCGGGACTGAGCTATATCCACCCCCTTCCTAAATTCTCCCTCCCTCTTACTGGCTATTAGCCCATTCATAATATGTCTGAAAAGAATTTGGAAAGGAGGAGGAAAATGTATGGGAATAAAGAAAAGAGGTCACAAGTATTTATGTATTAATATTTTTATTTGTCACATCCATAAACAAACTCTTAAGTGTTTCTGTTATTAAGTTTGTATGGATCTGAAACAAAACTGAAAAGTTGGACTACAGCAGTCAAGTTTCCATAAAACCCAAGAGGTATGGACTATGCTTTATTCTGAGACATTAGAGCTTAGATGATAGTTCTTTTCTCCTAATACCCTTACAGTAAAAGACTAAGGGAAAATTTAAAACTCGGAAGCCATACGTTGATCTTCACATTAAAAAGTGTTGGATGATATTTGAAAACCTGAGAAACCCAGAATAAGGGGAAAGATGAAGGGGGGCTATTCTGACGACAAAAGGGACCGCAGTGGCGGCCTCCAGGAGCTGCAGGGCAGTGGAGATGGTGCCCAGTTGGCTGGGACCGCTGAGGGCGGGGCTCAGCGATGTTCAGGTCCGGGCGGGGCTGTGGCTCAGTGACAGAGCGCTTCCCTAGAACGCAAGAGGCCCTAGGTTTGAGCCCCAGGACTGCCAGGGAAGTAACAGTGGAAAGGTATCGCCTCTCGATTTGGGAGGAAAGAAGCCCACAGCGAGGTGTCGCCGCAGGGCAAGGCTGCTTATGAATCCCGCAGGACCGAATTTCTTCCCCTTCTCTTGCCAGCCCCCTGGGAGGCTGGGAGCCTTGGGGTTCAGCGTGTGAATGCAGAACTCCCAGGAGTCTGCTGGTTACGCGGGACAAGGCCCCACTCCAGGACCTTGGGTGAACTCGATTCGGTCTGCAAAGACCCTGTATGCAAACAAGGGTTCCTTCGCAGCCCTGGGCCCGAGCCCCCAGCCCACCCGTTAGGCACACGCAGTTGAGGCCGGGTCAGAGCGAGTCACCCAGCGGAAAAGACACTTCACCATGGCGGCTTTGACTCAGCTCTCCTTACGTGGGGAGTCGAAATGGGCCCCCTGTTCTCCCAAAATACCCTACCTTTCGTCTTGGAATATACAGGTGTGGAAGCTGTCACCTGGGGGAGAGCGCAGGAAGGGAAGGGAAGGGTCAGGAAGGGAGGAGCAGTGGCCTGGAGGTGTCAGCACAGGCGGATGAGCCGGCCGGGGCCGGGGCGGGAAGGAAGCGGGGAGTGGGAAGCCGGTCCGAGGGCAGCAGGTGAGGGCTGGCGAGGGCAGCCAGCGGCAGCGGGGCGCCCCGGAGCCACAGCCCAGGAGGCCGGGTGAGAGAGAGGAGGGCGGAGGAGAAGCACCTGTCGGGTCTGCAGGAGTTCCTCGCCTCCCGGGCAGGGGAGAGGCACAGAGGGTGAGAGGATGCGACCCTGGGAGGAGACGCTGAGGCTGGAGCAGCCTCCTCTCTTCTCGGCTCTCTGCCGTCGTCATGGAAAGCCGGTGTACCACCTCGCCTGCCGCTAGCGGTTCCTCTACTATCAGCTTCTCCTTCGTTATATTTATCACCCAGCGACTCTGCGGAGGGGTGGGGCCGAGGTGGCAGACGGCACTGCGTGTAAACTGCGACGTTCACGGAACCCCTCAATCTCCACTTCGGCCCCGGCCAAGTGCCAGGCCCAGGGTTCGTGGGCAGGAGGCCGAATGGTCGGAGGCTTGCATGGGACAGACTTGGTCACCACCAGCCTGGCAGGCTCTGTCCCGCAGATGGGACGGCAGATGGCGTCTGAGCTCTGCCTGCGGGTCACAGGGCTCCAGTCTCGGGCCTTGGCTGGGGCTGTGGCCCAGACTTGGAGAGGGTGCGAGGCTAGGTGGTGCATAAGCCGGCCACCGGAACAGCAACCTGGGCCCAAGAGCCAAGGGAGGGAGAGAGGTGTCTCAGTCGTCTTCCTGCTCCTGACACAAGATGCCAGACACCCACCCCTTTCAGGAGGAGAGTTTTGTTTTGTTCTGTTTTGTTTTTTTGGTCTTTTTGAGACAGGGGCTCACTATGCAATTCAGGCTGGCCTTGAGCTCCCAACCATCCTCCTGCCTCAGCCTCCCGAGAGCTGGGATTACAGGCATGTGCCACCACACCCAGCAGGAGAGGTCTATTCTAGCTCCTGTTGTAGACAGTTTGGTCCTTGCATGACGAGCTGGCTCCAGGAAAGGATGGCACGGTGGAGGGGCTTGGTGGGCGGGAAGCAGAGGGAAAGGAGGGTTGGACCCCTCTTCCGAGCAGGCCCCACCTCCCCGCTGCAAGTCTGCTGTGAGCCCCACGGCCAGTCACCTTCCAGAGGTGCAGTCTGTGAGCCCCTGTGGTGTTAGGGGGACATCTGGGTATGAACCATAATAAGAGGGAGCCCAGAGACCAAGCTCTGGTGCAGGAGTAGCAGCCTCCTCTCTGTGGGAGCAGAAAGGAGCCCAGAGGCCCATAGGAGAGCTTCACCGGGCACACAAGGGCAAACTGAGGCTGCCAGCAAGGGTGGAGAAGAGGAGCGGCTGCGGGACTTAGTGCAGAGATTCACTTCCCGCCACAGAACGTGGCTTCCTCCCCGCCAGCCGCCTTGTCCGTCTTCATAGATGGTATCTCAGACCTTACCTAAAAGTCACACAGGCAGCCGGCAGCTGTGGCCCACTCCTGTGACCCCAGTACTAGAGGCTGAGGCAGGAGTATCCCAGTGAGTGTGAGGCCAGCCTGGGCTCCACAGTGAGACCCTGTCTCAAAAAAAACGAAAACAAAAGTAATAACACTTCAACAAGGCAGGCCCTGTCGGCAATAAGAAATGAACATTTGACTTTCTTTTTTTAAATTTTTTTTATTTTAAACAAAAGAAAAGTAAGAAACCAAAGCAAAACAATTTCACAACCAGCCAATAGGAGAGTAACAATAATCAGCACATTGCATATTTTTATATTCATGGTAATTGTTTAGGATAAAAGATATAGACATGAAACGTCCAGAAAAGTATTAGCACAAAACTTTTGCCTCAATGAATCAAGAGAAACCAGCTATATGACTATCTTTTTTGTTATGATTGCTCTATTATTTTCAAAAAAACATTTCGCATTACAAATGAAATTTGAAGATGACCCTGTGGAAACTATTTTTCACTCCAAATTCTTTTTCTATTACTGTCTTAACTAATTTTTTATATACATAGATTTTCTTTTAGTTCATCACACAAGTGCAACAATGTGATGGTTACATATGTGTGACTTATTCAGTTCCCTGAAAAGTATATTTTCAATAACCATCCATTTAAGATTGAAAATGTCTAGTTTATCGCTCTTTATAGCTCTTTATAGGTATTATATAGAAATGCCACATCTTTTCTGTCCATTCCTCAGTCAAGGGGCATTTAGGTTGTTTCTAAGATCTAGCTTTTATGAACTGGGCAGCTATGAACATAGGTGCACATATATCACTGTGGTGAGATGTTTTTAATTCTTTCAGGAAGATACCCAGAAGGGGAATAGCTGGGTCAAATGGAACCTCCAATCCTAGCTTTTTTGAGGAATCTCCACACTGAGAACATTTGACTTTCAACTGATAAGAAATAAATGTGGAATATACCCTTTTTTTCCCCCTCCATACCGGAATCCAACTCAAGACCTTGCGCTTGCCAGGAGCTGGGCCGCTGAGCTCCGCCCCAGCACCGGATGTCCGCTGTGCTGACAAACGATAGTATGGATTGAAAATGCATGGGCAGGGGCCGGGTGTGTAGCTCAGCGAGGGACGCAGCGCCTGCCTGGCAAACAAGAGGCCCTGGATTCGATTCCTGGTACCAAACATAAATAAATAAAATGCATGGGAAAAGCAGATGTGGTCCTGTATCACTTAACAGTGAGGCGTCATCCTGAGCAATGTCCCCACAGGTGAACTCGCCACAGTGCTCACAGTGGGTGTGCTCGTGAGCTGGGCTAGGAGAAATAAAATAGGTGCCAAGGAGGCAAGGAAATCAGGATTTTTAAATTGTACTTTTAGGAAGAACTCCAGCTTAGGGACACAGAAGTTACCCAAGCCTTTTTCCTTTCCAGGAACTCACTCTAAATGCGTACATACATACATACATACGTGTGTGGGCATACAGACAGACAGACATTTTAAGGTTTTAGACACAGCGAGGCACCTGTAACCAAGGAAGCAGCAGTGTCAGTGGGCAGCAGAGCTCAGCTCCAAGCACCTGCAGCTGGTCTGCATCCTGAGAAGCCCCCGGCGGGGGACCTGACTTTGGGAACGCGCACCCCAACTCGCCCATCTTGAAGAAGTCTCAAGACACCACAAACATTCCCCGCCGCAGGTCATAACGCGTCTCGCGCCTCTGAACGCCCACCCCGCCTCCTGACTATGGACTTTACCTTTGCCCAAGAAGCCCTACCTGGCCGCCTGCTGACGTGGCCCGAGAGTCCCTGCCCGCAGCAGGCGCCGGCGAGCCTGCAAGTCCGTCCCACCGGGAAGGTCTGTCTCAGCCTCTGGATCCTGTCCCACGACACTCCCAGAGGCTACGTGCAGAGCCTGCTTACCTATTCCACTTTTTAAACTTTTTTGGTGAAAAATAAAGATACACACACAGCAGCCTCTGCCTACACAGGCTCAAGGTCATCAGGGTTGCCGGCTTCCACCTCCATATCTTGTCCCACTGGAGGGTCTTCGGGGTCATGACACACGGGCTGTCACCTCCTGTCACCTCTGGGAGGACCTGCCTGGGCTGTTTCACAGCTAACTTTGTTTCTCAGTAGCAGGCGAACACCCTAACATACCAATGAAAGTATAGCAAAGACATAGACCGCTAGCCGTTGCGATGATACACCGCACACAGTCGTGTGCGCTGGGCTTTCGTACAGCTGTCAGCGTGGTGGACGTGTTTCCACCAGCAACTCCTCAGACACCCGCGTATCGTGCTGTGCTACGACCTCGTCAGGCAGACAGGGAATAGGGGATTTTCAGCTCCATTACATTCTCACGTCACGTGTGAGGTCTGCGACCGTCCCCGACCGTCCCAGACCGTGTGTGGCTAGGCACCGAACTGGCCTGCATTCGAGTGTCTGTCCACCTCTGACCAAGCAACACAACCACACAAGGGTGCATTTTCCGCCCACAGCAAGGTGTTCCCTTAGCAGTTAGCTCATGGTTGCTGTGGCAATGCTCCATGTGGCGGGGACTCAGGAGGCTTCCCCTGCGTTCTGACGTCATCACGTGGCCAGCTGCTGCAGGACTCAGTGTGAGGGCCCCTGCTCACGCGGTGCGAGGGTATCTGCCGTCGGCTGGTATAGATCTCCCGCTCCCCTTTGCAACCTGTTCAGTACCCCACGAGTGGCCTAAGTGCACCACAGCACCCAGGCTGCCCTTTGCTCTTATTTCCAGCTGGGCCTGGCCCTCTCGAGGGGAGGTGCCGCTAAGATGAGATTGTGAGGTTGGGGTGTGGGGCACGCTGGTTACCTTGGTGCAGGTCCCTGCAGGTTGGACGTGTCCCGCGGGGGAACCGCACTTGCTGGACAGCTCCCCCAGTTCTCCTCTTTCAGTGCAGAGCCCGCTGTCCCCCTTGCCTTGTTAGGGTTCCCTGCCGCCGCTAACCCCAGCACTCTATACCAGCTCCCAGCCCTCCCTCCCCACGCTCCCCACACCCTCCAGACGGTGTCTTTTAGAGAAGACCCAGCGCGGTGAGCATGGGGTCCTGCGGGAATCTGGTTCCACTCTGCTGGCCTTGTGTGCAGCCAGCGTGGTCACATCCGACAGCACAGTGTGGACCATCAATCCCCAGAGTGGCAAGGACTGATTTGGCATAAAGGGCGGATTTCCTACAGGAGGAAAGGGCGAAAGCAGCAAGCAGGACTTTGCTTGGGGCTTCTTCATTCGCGAGCAATAGGTTGGCACAGTTGTTATGGGAAAGCGTATGGAAGCTCCTCAGTGAGTTAAAAACAGGTCTGCCCTGTGCTCCAGCAATCCCGCTTCTGGGTAATCAAATCAATCAATCTATCAATCAATAAAAATGAACAATGAAATCAGCGCCTCAAGGAGATGTCTGTTTTACTTGTGGTGTGGAGAGCCAAGCCGGGGAGTCGTGTGTAGGACAAGTGTTCCGCCCTGAAGAGACATTTCACTGTGGGATTATCCGCCACCCCCGGATACGGACACAGCCTCAGTGTCCCCCAATGGGCGGGTGGATAAAGACACTGTAGTACAGACACAACGGAACAGTGTGCCCGGCCGTAAGAAGGAAATCCTGCCGTGTCCCACAACTCACGGGAACTGAGGACACCACGCTGATTGCAATCAGCCAGGAAGAGCAGGACAAGTAATTTGTACAATATTGAGTATGGCCTTGCATGTGGAGTCTACATATGTCAAACTCGGAGGGTCGGAGGGTGGGATGGCTGATACTAACGAGGGGAGGGGAGGAATGCATGGATGTTGGCCGCAGGAGATAAACTTACAGCCTAACAAGGAGTGTGTTCAGGATGCTAACGTGCTACATGAATGGTAATAGATACGCTGATCCATTCGATCCTGGTAATCATTACACACTGTATCTATGTAAAGTCATTGTGCTGTATACCTCCAATGTATTCAATCTTTATCAGTTAACTTTAGTTATTTTCATAGAAAAATTAAATGTTAAATCAACATTATGCTTAAATTTCAATTTATTATTATTACTATTATTATTATTATTATTGAGACAGGATCTTGCTCTGTAATTCAGGCTGGCCTTGAACTCACTATATAGCCCAGGCTGGCCTCCAGCTCATGGCCATCCTCCTGCCTCAGCCTCCCAGTCAGCCGGGATTACAGATGCATGCCACCATGGCTGGCTAAATATTATTTTTAAACAACAACAGCAGGGGCTAGGGATATAGCTGAGTGGCACAGAGCCTGCCTGGCAAGTGCAAGGTCCTGAGTTCAATTCCTGGTATTCCCCCCCAAACTGAATAAACAACAACGATAATAATAATTTCCATTTATTGGGCCCTTGTTGAGAACTTTATGTACATAATGGTTTGGCTGTGTTATTGTTGTTGCTTTCTGGTGTTGGAGATTGTACCTGGAGCTTCACGTGAGGTAGGGGAGCGCTACTACTCAGCCCTTTTCAAAATTTAATTTAATTTAATTTAATTTTGAGATAAGGTCTTGCTGAGTTGCCCGGGCTGGTCTTGAACTCATGATCCTCCTGTTTCAGCCTCTGAAGTGGCCGGGATTGAGGACACGAGTCAGCGCACCCAGCCCAAGGACGTCTCTTAACCCTCGCCAGAGTCCCAACCCAGTTCCTAGGTGAGGAAAGGGACGGGGAGCCCTGCCGGCTGAGCTCAGCCCCCGTGCCCGAGCCGGCCGGCACGGCGTGCCCAGGGGTCACTCCCTGCTGTCTCTCTCGTCCCTCGGTTCTTTCCCAGGGGAGAATTGGAAGGCAGGGTTGCAGACAAGAGGCCTCTTGCCCCCTCAGAGCGTGGCACGGCTGGAATAAAGGAGGAAGAAGCCGGAGCTGGGGCCAGGACAGTAGGGGTCAGGAAGAGAGCAAGAGACCACGATGACCAGAGTGCTCTAGGTCCACGTCAAAGTTCCCATGAGTGCCGGCAGGGCCTGGAAAGCAGAGGCCTTCTTATTTCAGCGTGGAGTCGCCTGTAGGGGGCTGTGCTCGTCGCTGGTTTATTTCACGTCCTTTGCAGTGGATCAGATGTCCTGCTGGGCGGAAAAGAGCTGCAAGCATGACTTGACCTTGGAGGAAAGCCGGGTGGACAGGGGTCAGCTCTGGCGCTGTTCACCCTGACCGTCCCCCTGGGGACCCGCTTGAGGAAACGCTCCGCCGCACCTCACACAGTGGGGACCATTTGTGTATCAAGACATAGAACAAGTATGGTAACCGGGCCTGGTGGCGTGCTTGTCATCCCAGCAGTCAGGAGGCTGAGGCAGGGGGATCCATGGGAGTTTGAGCTACATAGCAAGCCTGGGCTACATAGCAAGACGCTGTCTCAAAAAAGATAAAGGAACAAATTGAGAGACTCCAAAGAATGCTTTTTGGCGAAACTTCTCAGAGTATCCATCATAAACAGGCAATCTAGACTCATACCTTTTCAGCTGCAAAACGGGCCACCATGGTGGGGGGGCAGTCTTTTTCTTTTTCCCATAAACCAAGCTCAAGATGGAGCTTCCCAGAGACTCACAAATTCACTATGTTTCCATCCCCTCAAGAGAAACACAAATGTTCCCAGTTCCAGAGAATAAGTACCTCATTCTCTGAGTGCCCATGAGGCATTCCTGAGCGAGTCCTTTTCTTTCGTAAATCTCTTCCAAGCACCTGCCTGGCAAGTGCAAGGTCCTGAGTTCAAATCCCAGTACCAAACTAAATAAAATAAGAAAAAAAATCTATTTCATGCCTTTTACTGGCTAGCAAAAACACAATACTGAAGGCACCACAATATCTGATTTCAAAATATACCGTAAAATTCTTGTGACAAAGCAGCATGGTATTGGCATAAAAAAGGACACATAGACCGCTGGGACAGAGTACCGAAGAGCAAGCCCACACGTCTATAACCAGAAACATATCTTGGGGAAAAGACAGCCTTTTCCACAAATGGTGCTGGGAAAACTGAGGTCCACCTGTAGGAGACTGAAACTAGTCCCTAACGCACACTGTATATAAAAAGTCACCTCAAAATGGGTCAAAACATTCATGCAAATCCTAAAACTTTGAAACTGCTAGAGAAAAACATAAAGAAATGCTTCCCAAATATTGGTATAGACAATGATGTCCAGAACAGCACTCCAGCGGCTTGGGAAATAATGGCAAGAGTTGCCTTCTGGGGTTACATCAAGTTTAAAAAAAAGTTTCCGCAAGGTAAAAGAAACTGAACAAAATGCAGAGGTTGCCTACAGAAAAGCAGAAAATAGCCACTAACTGGATTGTGTCTGGGGTGTACGAAGGACTCCCCAAAAGCTGTAACACCAAAAGAACAAGTTATTCCACCAATAGATGGGCGGGCAAATGAGCTGAAGAGCCAGCTCCCTAAAGAAGAAGTACAAAGAGTCAATAGCTATATGAAAAAAAAATTCCCCATTTTTAACCATCGGGGAAATGCAAATCAAAGCTACACTGAGCATCCATCTCCCCCAGTCAGAGTGGCTGACGTCATGGAAACAAGGAAGAGCCACTGCTGGCCAGGCTACAGGGGGGATGAGCCCTGCTACACTGCTGGGAGTGTAAATTTGTATGGCCACGATGGAAATCAGTGTGGAGACTCCTCAAAAACTAAAAAGAGAGCTGCTCACATGTGACCCAGTGACACCCCTCTGGGAGGGAATTGAGGTCAACGTGTGACAGAGAGAGCTGCA
>RJWM01013650.1:0-52802 GCA_004363535.1 Dasyprocta punctata
AGCTTGGGCCAAGGCCTCTGGCTTCCTGTCAGCAAAAGCTTCGTGGTCCCGCCTGTGGAACTGTCCATCAACCCCCTGGCCAGCTGCAAGACAGATGTGCTCGTCACAGAAGACCCTGCAGATGTCAGGTAGGGAAATCATCCCCAGGATGCTGTACCAAGGACTTCCTGGAGCCCTGGAAGGCTTTCTGTTTTGGGATTACAAGAATCCTTATGAAGAAGTGATCTCTATTGTTGATGGAAGCAGCAGCCTGTTTAATATACAGAACACTCTCAAGTACACCATCCTTCTAAACTCCTAAAAGTGACCTTCCCTGCTGTGCCTCAATCCCTTATGTTGCAAGGCCCTTGCTCTCTCTTTGGGTTTTTATAAAACATTAATAAGGCTAACGTACTATCTGGTTCTTTATGTGTTACGAATGAGTTTATCATACAAAAATCATCACCTAACAGAATATTGGGGAACCATGAAAAAGAAAACCTTGGAAAATGGGATGTTTTTACTGTGACTTTGGCACTAACGAGGGACTTTATCCAATCCGCGATCCAAGTGTCCAGGTCAAATCTCTTCATTCTTTGCTCTCTCTTGCTACACGTCTTGCACCTTATTTCATTATAGACTTACTCTACTGCGTTCTAATTAGTTACTTACAAATTGCTCGGTCCCATTATGTGGCACACTTCTCAAGGTCAAGGAAAATAACTTATTTAGCTTTTTAATCCCCATTTCCTAGTACACATTGGATACCTACTAAATGTTTATTGATTTAATTAAGTTGGGGGTCTTAGAGATGATCTTGTAGCTTTCTAGTGAAGGGTTTTTTTCCACTTTTGATTTGATTAAAGGAGCTCCTCTAGAAATTTTGATGTCACAGAAAATAGACTAGTTTTGCATCTAAAACTGTCATTCATACAGCTTAATGGCTTTAGAACTAAAAATTAAAGCATGAATCCCTCCCCCCAACTACCAGTGACTGTTACTATACCACTGCACACCTGTCTGTGGGCCACTCTGAATCAAGATATTGTCAGTATGTCCATGGCATCGTGATAGAAAAATCCTCAATCCACTTGCCCTACTTTGTCATATATTTATTCTCCTTTTTAACTTAGGAGGAGGAAACTAACATGCCTTTTCAGGTTTTTAATATTTTCCCAAAGCTGTTGTTTATAAAAGAATAGATTAACAGGTGGTAACATTTAGAAAATGAATCAGTAGTAATTAACGACAAGGGACTAAGATAGTGTACACATGCAAAAATCAATTCATGGAAGTCTATTGTTTCTATTTTGTAGGACTGAAGTAAATGAAACTTAGTAAACCATGTGTTAAAGTCTCTCCACATTTCAAATTTTAAAGTTGGAGCAAGGAGCATCTATCTGGTTGAAGGACTATTCTCAAGGGAACCTAATGACCTTGTCTGAAAGGAACAGAAAGAAGGCCTATTCCAGCCAGCTTTCTGCAGAGTTCTTTATTGTTGACATTGCACTCATGATTTCAGTGAGGACACAGAAGAGACAGCTGTCAGACCAGCTAATGGTCACATATTCTAGAGCTGCAATGGGCTAGGTTAAAATGCCATCTCTATCATGTGTGATCAATACAATCATAGCCAAGTTCAACTCTATGAGTTTCCACTTCTTTGTAAAATGAGAACAATAACAGTGTCTCTTCACAGAGTACGCGAATAATAGCTCATATCCGTGGATCATACACTGTGTGCCAAATATGTTACTAGTACTATCTTATTACATCGTTATGCCAGTCCCATGAGGAGATGCTTTTTCATTTTACAGATCAAAAGTAAATAAATAAAATATACTAAACAACAAACAAACAAACTTGAGGCAGGGAGGCGCTTTGATTAGTAAGTGAGGAAGTAAGCCATGCTTCAAAGCCTGCTCTGCAAGGGTGGATAAAATATTGCTGTCATCTCCATTTGAAAGGATCTGTGCTAAATTGATTGAGTTTTCCAAGCTGCACTAATAAACCTTGTTTGACATGACATTGCCCAGGCAAGCATGTCATGGGTGTTTAAAGAATTAATAAGTTCAATTCAGGTGATATGTTAGAAATTAATAAATAATAGATCATAATTATAGATAGCCAATAGCAGAGCCATGGAATCACAACAGAGAGATTAGTGAAAAGTGTGTATGAAGAAGCAAAGGCGCAGGGAGAGACACGCACTGCAGCAAGATTGGAGAGGAAAATGCAAGGGTGTAGGACAAGTTGATTCTTTGAGTTTAAGTCTGTAGTAAATTCTCAGGAAGTTAGAGGCCCTCCCACTCCTAAAACCAAAACATTGTCAAATATACGGACTGTGACCCACACCAGTGGCTAAATTTAACACAACTAATAATAACAAATGTTGTTAAGCCTATAGAGCAACTGGAAGTTTAGTATCTTTAGCAGGGGAATATAAATTAGAATAAGCCCTGTGTAAACCGAGCAATATGTACTAATGTTATATATATGCATATCCTATAACCCACCACACCATCCCTAAGAAGGTCTAACAAAAACACGTATGTATGCACCATACACACACACACACACAAACTATAAAAATATTAATGGGACACTTATTATTACTATTAAAATGCGGGAAAAAACACAGGAATATCCATTAATAAAAACTAAAGAAATAATGGAATAATCATTCCATGAAATACTATTAATGAGGAATATTAATGAACACAACCATGATACTCATCATAGGTGAATCTCACAATGTAACATTAAATTAAGTAATTGAAATGCAAAAGAATATCCATGCTTGTGAAAGGTTTTAAAAGCTAGTTTTACTACTTGTTGCAAAGTAATATTTTATGTTAAAAAGAAGGATGGTATTGCCTTTGGGTGATGGCAAAAATCGGGGAGACAAGAGGACTTGCATGATGCTGATGATGATTTCTTGATCTTAGCGGCAGTTATGTGAGCATGCTTAATGAAAACTGATCAAGCTATACTTTTTTGCGTATGTTATTGTATGTCAGTTAAAAATATATTCATTGTTTAAAGTTATGTAGCCCAGCTGAACCACTTGAGTTCAAGTCTTCAGTCCACCACTGGTTTACCGTATGATCTTTCCAACAGCTGTTTCCTCTTAAGGAAATAAAAGACTGTTTTTATGTCCCACAGTGGGAGGTGAGAGTCAAATGATATAAAATATATAAAGCACTGAATTCAGCATATGGTTAACTCTTTAAAGGCATTAGTTATGCTCACATTTATGGTAGCATAAGGAGTTATTTGTTCACTTTTTCATTCTTTTCTCTTTCCTTTTCTGAAAGAGATGCATTTTAAAATCAACTTGATGATGCATTTTAAAATCATTATTATCTTAATATGAAGGACTTGGCTAATGTCTGTGTCATGGAGTCCGGGGAAGACTTAAATAGGTATAATCTAGTACAATATCCCAGGTCTGTGGCTTTATGTACATGGGCATGTTTACGAATGAATAAAGAAAGAGTCGCATATGGAATAGACACAGAAATTTATTAATTTCTAACAGAGTATTTTAAGAGATTGTAAAGAAAGAACAACTTCCCAGTGAAGGAAATTAAGCAATTATTCTCAGGAGCAAGAACATTTGCAATTAAACATGAATTGTGACTGTGATTTGGCTGTGCAGAATTGAAGTTGCAAGAAAAACTTTCAAATCTGAGGACTGAAGGGCAAAAGAAGAAAACTCTCCCCTGGATGGCTGCCATTTCCCAGCCTGTCCCAACAGGAAGCTGCCTGGAATGAGATTTTTAGCATTGGAGACACTAATGATGCCAGCCACAAAGGTGGAGAAACAAGCTGTACCTCAGTGTCATACAGATTCCTTTCAGTTTTGAAAAATGTCTGTGGAGCCCCCCACGTGCCGGATACTGTACCAGGTACCTTAGGAACGTGGAGATGAATATGGCCTCCTCTGCCTTCAGAGTCTCATGGCTTAGCAAGCATCATGAAATAAGAGACCCACTTCAGGGATGACATAAAAGTTCCTTGTGGAGAAAGAAGCACAGCAAACAACACTTACTGCTACATACTGGGCCTTCTTCACAATTTCACCTGGAGCTAGGTCTTCTTGTAAGAGAAATGTGAGAATAGCTATTATAGCTAGAATAATAATCATCCACAAAGCTTTTGGAGCTCCTCAGTGATTTTCCTATGATCTGAAATCAATGAAAATGAAATGGTGAGATGCTGTTAATTCCTAACAATGTTGAAAGAATAATGGGATATCAGAATGCAACCTAGCATTGCTCACTTGGTGATAGTTTTCACATTGAATTAGTTCTGAATAGAATTAAGAATGTCTTCTTGTTCTTTTGGCCTTTCAATTCTTAGCATTGAGAATTTATTAAACACTTATTATATAACAGGTTAGGTTTTGGAAACATAAAAAAAGACAAAAATCTCACTGCATTCAATTAGATGAAGTCTTAAACAAAAGGATATACTTCATAGTAGTTGAAGAGGTTAGAATGAAATTTCAAGGCAGAGAAGTGATGCAAAGGATGAGATGATCAAACTCAACTGGAAGGTAAAAGGAAGTTCTCACAGAGAAGAGCACTTTGAGGCCAAATTCCAAGTATTCGGGGTGTCACAAAGTCCTTGGTTCTCAAAGTGTGGTCCCAGCACCCACACTGTCAACTTTACCTTGAAACCTGTTAGAAACGCAAATTCCCAGATATCACCTCTCGGGTAGCCTGATAATGTCCCCAAAGGCAGCCATTTGGAATCCCTAAAAATCATTACTATTATCTTATAGGGGGTGTTTACCAAAGTTATTAAGAGTCTTAAAGATAAATTGATTATCCTTGGTTATGTGGGTGGACCCACAATACCACCACAGGGGCTCTTAATAAGGGAGCAGTAGAGAGGTTTGGCATGCAGTGAGAAGGCAATATGGAGCAGTGAGACAGCAGGGACACAGCGACAAGCTAAAGGACGCCAGCAGCCACCAAAAGCTGAGAGAGGCAAAAATCAGATAAGATTCCAGAGCCTCTACAGGGTGTGTGACCTTGATTTTGGCCCAGTGATACTGATTCTGACTTCTGGTTGCTTTGGGATCAATCCAGTTTGTGGGGATTTCTTACAGCAACCAGAGGAATCTAATATACCTACTGAATCAAATAGTCCGATGGTCATCAAGGCTACCCTACTGCACTAGTTCACAGGTGGTTCTAAAGCCCACCAATGTTTATATATGAAGGCCTTAGGTAGCAAACCAAGAAATAAATCACCTGGTTTAAATAGAAAACAAAATATGTAAGGGCTTGAAAACTCCAGGGTGGAAATAGGATTTGGCATTGCAGGAGTTATGCGCCCCCAAGTGCTGCTGGGACTTGGTATTCTCGTCTCCTTTCATCCTCACCTCTGTTTTTTCTCTGGGTTAAATTTCCTTTTTAGGTACTCTCTCTCCTACATCCCAAGCTTAGCGTTGCCAGGGTAAAGAGATGACATATTTTCCAATGGAGTAAGCAAAACTCCTGGCACTGCACAGTAACAATAATAACTCATTCTTCTGTGGTACTTCCAGGTGCCTTACTGAAATGAAACCATTTAATTTTCACCCATTATTAGCTCCATTTAAGACATGAAAAACTGAGGCACAGAGAGGTCATACAACTTTCGCCAGGTAACTCAACCAGCAAATGGCAGAACCAGGGTTTCTATCCGGAGATCTTGACTCTTGATTAGTGTCCTTCATCACTAAGCTACGATGCTTCAATTTGACATATTTTGAAACATTGGTCAGTAGTCAATATCAGTACTAACAAAACAGAATGCTTTAGTCAGATGGACCTGGGTCACCAACTCACACTTGAAACCAGCAAGGGTGAGCTAGTTCTAACTCCATAGATTGAGACTACTCAAGTGATGAATCCCCACAGGAAAAATCAAGGCAGACAGGAAACGGATATCAGACAAGGAGAAAACCTCTTCTCCAGGTGTCCTGATCATGGGCCAGGGGCAGCGCCTTGAAATGGTATGCCCGATGAGGGAGTGTCCAGCTCAAGCTGGCTTCAATACCACAGTCAGAAGCACACATTAGAAAACTCAGTGAGGGAAGTGTTGGAGACAGCACCTGTGCGATATTCTCTCCCTTCCCCTTTTCTCAGCAGTGGGCCACCTGGACTAGCAGAGCCAGCAAAGACTCTGGGGGCCCTGAAGTCAGTGTTTTCACTATTCCAGGGTTCCTGCAGAGTCTCCTGGATGAGTTCTCCAGGCACAGACAACCTGGGCACTGCCTTTAATTAGACAGTGTGTTCTGGAAATAGGGGCCATGCATGTTTAGGTGAAGTCCTCAACAAATGTACACTAGGCACTTGCCCACGGAATGAGCATTGTGGTAAGCTCTAGAAATATAAAAATCACACCAGGTGTGGTAGTGCAGGTTTATAATCCCAGCACTCAGGCAGTCTGAGGCAGAAGGATTGCCGATTCGATCCCAGCATGGGCAACTTAATGAGACTGTCTCAGGATAAAAAATAAAAAAAGGACTGGGAATATAGTTCAGCACAAAGGCCCATGGTTTATTCCCAAGTGCAAAAAAGCCTTACAATATTACATGTTAAATGGCAATGGGAAAATCTCCGAAGTTGATTACATCTTCACGCTTCTAGTGACTGTTAAGGACATAAAGGTAAAGAAGGATACAAATAGAAATAAGGAAAAGTGTGGGCTTTGGAATCAGTGCACACCTGGGTGTGAATCTCGACTCCACATCTTGCTCCTGGAGCTACTTGGGCCATCATCAGTGCCTCTCTCTAAGTCTGGAAGGCAGAGGTCAGTATTTCCCTCCTAGGGTGGTTGTTAGAACCACATGAGGTATGTACAGTGACAGACAGGAACTTACATGTAAATGGTTCTTTGAATAGTGGCAGGTTTGAGAAGTAGTAGTAGGAATTACAGCATGGATGAGGAAGTAACTGTGATGCAGTCTGACCAGGCAATAAAAAGATGTAGTTCACAGTACAGAAGTGGAAGAGAAGCAAGGTGTCTGCCTCCTTTCCCTGGGTCATTGATGGGAGAAGTGTGGGAGAGTCAGGGTGACAGGACATGGAGGTAGGTGGGAGTGGAGCTCAGTGTGACCCATTATACTGCAACCCTTGGCTTTGAATGGATCTGGGCAGCAGAGCTGAAGTTGGCAGGGACTCTTGATGAAAGTCTTATATTGTTGGTTGGTTAGGATGCCTCCCATTGGAGGCAAAGAGAACTCAGACTCCTTGTCCTTACATTTCCTACAACCTTAGATTGCGTGTGTGTGTATATATATACAAATATGTACATGGTAGGCAACCTATTTACCTAAAAGTGCACTTAATTTCCACTGGGGATTCTGATAGTGGATTGGCTTCTTTGAGCCTTATTCAGTGGAATCAGAAGCTCCCAAGTTTTCCCCCTATTTTCCTCTTCCTGGGCAATTACATCTTTCCAAGAGGGCCAGAGAACTTGAACAGGCACCCCAGTTAACCTGCATGAAACACAGAACACTGGAATATTTGGTACAGTAAATAGTGCAAACTCTGGAGCCAAATTACCTGGGTTGAAATTCCAGCTCCACCATTTGCTAGCTAAGTTATACTTATACTCTCTGAGCCTCAGTTCCGTACCTGTAAATGGGAATGAGAATTTCAGCTATATCTTTAGATGCTTTTGAGAATTGCACGGCATGATTAAACTTCTATTAACTAATAATCACTAGCATGTATTAAGAACTTACTGTGTGTCTGGTCCTGTCTAAACACTAAAGGTACAAATTCTGACTCCTTATAATAACTCAATGATGTAATTACTGATATTTCCCAAAGAACTGAGGTACTAACATATAAAGTTATTTGCAAAATGTAACACAAGTAGTAAGTGGCAGAACCAGCATTTGAACCTAGTCTGTTCGGTGAATGATCAGTAAATGTGGGCTACAATGGATACAGGATACAGAATTTTCTGTAAGATGGAGGGGTAGGGCCATTGGATTTTCTTTGTCTTTGCTGACCATGTGTTCCATGTTATGGCTTGTATCTAGATGTTCTCTCAAAGCTTTACATACTCATAGGAAAGGATTTTTGGAGCTGGATAAATCTAGGGCATGTGATATTGGGATTAAGGGTGTGTGGTATTAAATGAGTCCACTGACTGGAATTAGCATAGATCTATGTGGCATCACCCAAAATACTGGTATCCTGGATGGGCTAAAAGGGAAACACAGACTGCTGCTGCTTGCTGCTTTGCGGTCTGCTTTGCCCTAGACTATTTCTCCTCTGTGATGCCCCTCTGCCATGCCTGTCTGCCTTGGAGCCTGCTGACTATGAATGGAAACCTTTACGAATTGTGAGCTAAAATAAACCTTTCTTCCTTTCATTTTGGGTATCGGGTATTTTGTCTGACTAATGAGAAAAGAAAGACAATCCATTATGTAAATATTTTTTGCACCTGTGAAATATGAAATATAAATGGGGAAAGAAGGAGATTGTGGGTATATGGCACCCACAGCTTAGTTCATAGGATTTGGACATTAGAATTTGCCCTGCATTACCTGAAGAAAACCCCTCTGGTTTTTTTTTGGGGGGGGGGTTTGTTGTTGTTTTGTTTTGTTTTACTTTTTTTTTATTTTAAAGATAGTAAAATACAACAGAACATAACAGGACAAAGTCAGTCAAAACAAAGCAGTAGAACTGGTACAGAACTTTGAAGATCAATTATGTGAATACAATAGCTACTATAGTATATCTTGTTATCTTTAGATTAGCTGACCATTCCAACAGGTGTAGTAGAATTGAACCAAAAACAAAACAGAATAAAACCAATAAAAACAGAATATAAAATAAAGCAAAAAAAAAAAAGAAAAATAATAATGATCAGAGTAAATCAAAACGGTGAGAACCATACTGGGCCTTGAAGACAAGACAGAAGAGAGTCCCCCATATTTGCCACATTGCCTACTGTCTTCTTCCAAAGAGATGCTCAGGCTGCCAATCAGAGGCCTGCAAAATCTATGAAAAAAATACTAGCATTTAGTTGCTCAATGTTCCTTAGTTGCTATCAATCTCCCAGACCTCAGAACCAGCAGGTTGTTTACGGGGAGGGGGTTGGGGGTGCGGGAGATGGATGATGACCTTGATTCCAAGCCCAGCGTGCCGGTGCTGTGCAGGCCCAGCGGGTTGTGGTCTGGGTGGGCCCATTCTGGTTCTCCTCTGGGGGTCAGTGTAGGGCCCAGGCCCCCGGAAGGCGGATCAGTTCTCTCTTGATGTCAACCCCTCTAAGAGAGCTAAGCCCCTTTGACAAGCATTCCTATACAGGTCTTCACTTGCTCTACTGTACACATTCACTCTCTACCTTCTTCTCTTACATTCTTGTTACCTGTCATTCAGCCAGTGAGCCCAGAGACATATATATTTTCCCCATTTTAGTTTAGCACTCATAATAAAAGTGAAGTCTATTAGGATGGGTTTCTGCCCAGGCTCGGTAAATCTCTTCAAATACTATTCAGCACCAAATTTCTGTTAGTCTTTGCCACTGGGGAGGCTGCACTGCACATCAACTGTCAGCTCAGGTGTTGGGCTCCAGACACAGCCTCTCCTAAATGAAACTCAAATGGAGACTTTGGAATATAAATATTGAAGTGACCCAGGTTGGATAAAGGGGAACCAGTTAGCTAAGCTTCTATTTTACATGCAGGAGGTGCTGAATTATTAAAACTTTAATAAATGTAATAATAAATATTTGATGTTGAATTATAGAAGGGTTTGCAGATACAGTGAAACTGAGAAACGACTTGTTATATCTGCATTAGAAGCTAAACGTCTTTCAAATGGAACTTCTGATGCTGAGGAGGGTCTGCAGATCTTCAGATTAAAAAGAAAGAGGAAAGGATGGCTTTTGGCAAGCTTCCCGGGCTGAGGGTCAGGAACCTAGGGTTTGAGTCTCGACCACACACTGGAGGCATCCAGTTTCGTTTTGGGTGAAAGCTTTCTTCTCACTTTCCTGTAATTGCCGCTTCTGGTCATCTTCTGATGCTGAGGCTATTTTTATCACCCATTTCACAGATAAGAGAGTGACATTCAAAGACCCTAAGGTAGAAGGTAAGGGAAAGAACTGGAATTTAAACACAGACTTTGGATCTCAAGATTCGGTGGACAAAGACCTGATTGAAATGATCTTGATGAAAGCTGTATCATCTTGCGAAAGGCAAGAGATCAGCCCAACCACAGAGATAAGGGCAGATGAAGAAATTGCCTGATATCAGGATTTTCTTTCTTCTTGCATCATCCCATAATGGCAGATTCGCTTCTATACTGCAACTTTGTCCTTCCTGTTCCCCTCTTCCCTGACAAGTGTTTTGTGCCTCTGATACCAAGGATGGCATTCCTTTTCTTGACATAAATTTGGAAAAACTCTAGAGAAACAATATCATTGGCCTACCTGGTTTTAGTATCAGGCTCTATCTTAATCCTCCTTCATCAGGGCACAGGGCCACAGTGCACAGACCCACCCAAGAGAGGAATTTATGAATTGAGGAAACATCTACTCCAACTGATATCTTCAAAATCCTCCTTAAGCTTCTGTGTATCCATCTATCTTACAGCTCAGACTGAATCAGAGATGGCAGATGTTAGACATCTCAGGTCCAACTCAGATAAATAGGTAGAGGTTGCCTTATGTTACGTTGGGAAGATTTCTGACACTACAGGCAGATTCAGTGGGATGAGTGTCCTGATCAACTCAGGAGGCCCACTTCAGTATCAGCTGGGAGTTGCGACTGAAGAAGCCTCAGGCATTTGCCATGTCAACCTTGATGGTATTTAGAGATCTTTCCAGTTTTTTATCTCATAACTTGGTGATTATGTTCCCCTAAAAAATGTAGAGAGGTTTATGTCTGCCGAGACATAAAAGAAAGGATAGTCCTATGACTGGAGATTTTATAGATGAATTAGAAATGGAACTGTTTTATCCACGGGTTTTCATCCATGCTATCTCAGGGGGCGTATTTGAAAAATCTCATCTTGATGCCAATATGTTTCCTGAAATAAATGTCTGGCTTGTGGCAGAGTTGAGGCCTCCCATAGATGTGCTTCCTAGATACTGTCTGGCACTATCATCATCACTTGTATTGAAAATGGAACACTCTAATTTAAGCTATAAACAAACTATCCACTTTACAAGGGCTTTGAACTGCACCCTAGTGTTCCAAAGGTATGGATAGAAATTTACAAACTCAGAAGGGACCTTCCGAAGGATTTGTCCCTTCTCCCTGCCATGACACAATGGTCCTGCATTGATAGACTCTACCCTCAGCCTGCAGGTATCTCAGAGCCTCTGGCTTTGTTGCCTGTTATGGTCCCACAGTGTTCCTTAGAAACCGTCTCTTAGTCTCACCTAAACGGGCTGCGCTTTCAGTTATGCAAGCAGTAACTCAGGGATATACTCACCAAGGTCAACTAAGATGAAGAATCATTTTGTTATCTAAGAGTCACTTGTTGTGGCTGACTAGAACCATATATTTTCTGTAGTGTGCTTTACTCTGCTTGGTAAGCACGAATCCCTCTGCCCCAACACACACACACACAAACACACACACACACGCATGCACACACGCGCGTGCACAAACACACACACAGAGGGGTGAGGGTTCAGTCACAAAGATGTTATGGATAAACTTGATTCTATTCCCTCTCACCAACCATGGAAATTAATAGCAAAAAGGATCTCAGGTGCAAACAGGTGACGTATTCAAACTTGGAGTTTATGAAGCACACTATTTACAAAGGGGATTGTTCTAGAAAAGCAACAAAATACATGTAGTATACTGTGACTGGTGTCAGTGGGTCAAAGTAAGGGTGAAGTTTCCAGAACATGGGGACTGAATTCCACAGAGCTATGATATTTACCCAAGGGAGAGGAACAGGGCATGGTGACAGCACATGGTGATCCTGCAGGATGGGCGCCAGCTGTATCTCTTGGGAGAATGGGAAACGGGTAAGAGAGCCCTTGCAGGTCACCCATCAAATTTAGCTTCCTGAGACCCAAGGCAAGGAAGGGTGAGCTGAGTTTAGATCTGCAGGAGCACGTGGGAGAGGTCTAGCACAAGTCTTTCCATCCTAGCTGCCAAATATCCATGGCATGTCCACACCTTTCCATCTTCACTGAGTCTCCCTGGCTCAAACCTTCTTAGTCTCACTGCTTTCAGTCCCACCTCAGCCCATACATGCACACAATGCAGCCTCTGCACAAATCAGGCCATGCCGAACCCCTGATTAAAACCATTTGGAGCCTTCTCTCACTTGCAAATGCCTCAGAATAAAAATCCACCCAATGCTCAGGAGGCTGAGGCAGGAGGATCCCTGTGAGTTTGAGGTCATCCTGGGCTACAAAGGGAGTTCAAGTTCAGCCTGAACTGCATAGTGAAACTCTGTCTCAGAAAAACAAAAAGAAAGAAAGAAAGAAAGAAAGAAAGAAAGAAAGAAAGAAAGAAAGAAAGAAAGAACATAGAGTTCATACTGTATTAGCTGGAACATATTACCACTCCATAGTCTGGCCACCTTCCCAATGTCATTTCATCTTCCATCCTGTCCTCACTTGTTATTTCCCCCAAATGTCATGCACTTTTTATCTCCTTGCCTTTATCCCTCTGCCTGAAGTGCCCTAACACTCACATAGTCCCCCTACATACCAGGCTCACTACGCCCCATCCATCGTAGCTTTTCAGAAATTCTACTTCCTTTGAACAACCTTCCGTGAAAGTGCCCTCCTCCTGTCCATCAAAACTGCCACCCATCATTGCTTTGTTCATATTGCTGGATGTTTCTTTCTGAGATAGGGTACAGTGCATTCACTGCATTGTAGTTAAGTATAGATGAGTATTCCATCTAGTAATGTATGAGTTCTGTGGGGTCATGAATTGAATCTTAACCATCATTTTATTCCCAGTTCTAAGCACAATAAGCAGCCCAGAGAAAGACCACAGAACATTTTGGTGATGCTAATTTGACGTTGTTGTTTGATATGAAGATATTTCGATATTGAGAACAACCACTGCTCACCAAATACTTTTGTGCTATCTCCAAGTGTCACCTGATCCCTTTACAGGTAAATGTCCCCAGCATCAAAATAGGCCTATGAAAATCTCCAGCTTCACAGTGTTTACTGTATTGCATCATAACGAACCATATTATCTCAAAGTGGTTCCAAATAACACCAGTGGTTTGAGATAAGTAAATGGAGGAAACTTTTTAAAAAGAAGTGTTCCTCAATTTCAGAGTTTGAGAATTTTTGTTATGAATGTGGTAGCTACACTGGTTTCCTTAATGGCAACTTCCTCGAGAGTATTAGGAGGTATATTCTAGATACTACAGTTTCTCCAAGATTATTCTATTAAGAGATGGTTCAGCATCAGCCTTCCTTTATCTTTACTTCAGGTAATACCACATTTCTCCACCAAGGTTCAGAGGCTATCAAACATCAGGGAAAGAAGAATTTGGTTCCCAGGGGGCCTTTTTCCCATTTGTGAGGAGTAAAAGTGAAGAACTGACTTCTTTCCTGCTGATTCATTAGCCAGGCCAACTGGCTACCTGCAGAGCTCTAAGTTTTATCTTTCTTGACTCTGCAGAAGCTCAGGGTCTAGTCAGGGAGCAGCATGTGGCTAGATTGGCCTTGCTTGCACATTCCAGTGGGAGGGATCCCTGGGAGAGCAGAACTATAAAATCACCTAGAATTCACAGAGAAAGATAAGGAGGTGTCTAAGAGAAGAGAAATACTTCTAACAGCCCAGTCTTTCAAATGACCCAGTTCTAGAGAGCCCAATCATTTGCAGCACAGATGCTGGTTCTGTGTGATCTGACTCAAATTCTACCTGTGTTACTCACTATCTGGGGAATGGTGAATGCTTTATCTCCCCGTGCCTCAGTTTCCACATTTGCAAAATAGAGGTAACTACAGCTACCTCGTGGGATTGTTATTGAGAACTGAGTTAATGTATGATGTGTTAGCACAAAAATATTAGACATTGTCCTTTTAATGTCACAATTATTTACTCCAAATATTAATCTAGTCTAGCCCCCCCCCACCCTGCTATTTTCTGAACTCTTGTTTTTTAAGAAGGGATTGTGACTTAGGTATTTCATGTGCTTTTTTTTTCCCTGAAGCTCTGCAAGCAGTAAATATTCAGTGAATGGCATGATGATTGAGTTGTTGAAGTGCAACTCAGAGATGCCTCAAAAAGGAATTCAAGATTCACAGCTGTGTTGTTTATAATAGTCAAAACATAGAAGCAACTCAAGTGTCCATCAGCCAATGAATAAATAAGCAAAGCATACTATAAAATACAATGCAATATTATTCAACTTTTAAAAAGAAGGCCATTCTTTAAAAAGGGGAGATGCTAACATATACTATAACTTAGATAAACCCGGGGACATTATGCTCGATTCCATTTGTACAAGGTACTTAGAGATACAAAGTCATGGAAACAGAAGTTATAATGGTGGTTGCTAAGGGATAAAGGGATGGGGAAATGGGGAGTTATTATTTAGTGGGTATGGTTTCATTTTGAAGAGTGGAAAATTCTAGATATGAATGGTGGTAATGGTTGCACAATATGTACTTGATAACATGATCTATATAGTGCATGATTATTGTTAGTAAATTTTATCTACATGTATTTTATAATAATTAAAAGTGGAGTAAAACAAATAATAGTCATGTGAAAGAATGGCTTTGGGGAAAGTGTGTGTGGCCATCTGTGCTAATTCTAGGAAATTGTCACACATACATCGAAGCCACTTGGCTGTAGTGATCCTGTAGCAGAGAGCATGGCTCCATAATATACTTCATGTTCCCTCCTTGTTGTAGTCAGAGATTGCAAGGAGAACAAGACTATACAAACACATAATTTATAGTATTATTTATAATGATCACCCAAGGAGTCAAATTACAAATAAAGTGCAAGAAATCTGTCCACACAGTAAAGACCTACAGAATTTAGCCAAGGGTCTGGATCCCATGGCAATATCCTACCTGAGTTCAGCTGAAGACCTAAAGCCCATGACAGTGCCTTCCATGAGTCTGACTGGAGCCCTGGAGCCCACAATGATGATTCAGGCAAGTCTGTTTCATGGATTTGTGCTGGGAAGGCCCAAAGGTCAGTGGTGGAAGCTGGAAAGTCTATTCCAGCGGGGTGAAGGATCTGTGCCAGTAGGTTGAGGGTTCTGCCCTGAAGCCAAGAAGTGATGCTCAAAATAGGAACCAGGGTTCCCCTGAAAAGTGCCACAGCTATCTTCTGCAACAGTGAGGTCCCGAGCTCCTCCGATGATGAGAACAGCTGAATTCATATCAGGAAACCTGGGTGACAAGTTTCTCCTGGAGACTGAGCAGCACACCATCTTCCCCTCTGGAGCCAGGAAGCAGTAAAGACCAGCGTTCCCACAAAGTGAATCACAGCCATTCTCAGTGACAACAAGGTCCCGAGCTCCTCTGACAATGAGAACAACCAAGTTCATATCAGGAAAGAAGCTCAGCAAACTCCTCCAGGAGAACCAAAAACAACAGGAAAACCAACACCAGGGAGAACAAATGACACTACTTGTTCTTCTCCAGTCCTCCATTTTATGTTGGTGACAATCCATAGGCGGGCCATCCACACCCAGCACCACACTGATTTAGCTCAGCTGGGTGTTACAAGATGACCACCAGTTATCAATCCACCACACCACTTAACGTGTAATATCCCATCCACATCTCACAAGAGGTCTTAGGGGTAAGAGTCAATCTTACTTCTTAGAAAGACAAGCCAATATTCCATATCAGTTCTGCTGACCCATGATAACAGAATAACAAATGGAAGGATCTGTGCCTATAGGTTCTGCACTGGAGTCAGGAAGCAACACTCAAAGGAAGGACCAAGGCTCCCCTAAAAATTACCACAGCCATCCTCAGCTACGAGGTCCCGAGATCCTCCAATGATGAGAACAGCTGAGTTCATATCAGGAAGCCAGCGTGATAAGCTTCTCCTGGAGACTGAGCAGCACACCATCTTCCCCTCCGAGCCAGGAAGTGATGCTCAAAGTGAGGAGCAGAGCTCCCCCAAAGTGAACCACAGCCACTCTCAGTGACAACAAGGTCCCGAGTTCCTTGACAGTGAGAACAACCAAGTTCATATCAGGAAAGAAGCTCGGCAAGCTCTTCCAGGAGAACCCATAGCAACAGGAGAACCAGCAACACCACAGAGAAGCAGCAACACTAAGCTCTTCCTCTCCAGTTCTCCTTTTTATCTTGGCAATAATCCTCAGCTGGGCCAACCCTGCTCCGCACTATGCTGGTTCAGTTCAGCTGGTATCACCATCAGTTTTCAATCACCGCACTCCTCACCTCAAGACATCTTTTGGACCTGCCACCATCTTCCTATGCACACTGTCATGACTTATCTGTATTAGAGTAGAGCATTCTGAGAAGACTTGTGCCCTGGATCTGGATTCGCAGTCTTCCTGGTCCCTGGGGTGTGAGTCACCCCTGACAGCATCCAGTCCAGCAGAGGGAAGACAGCATGATTTGGAGGCAACAGGGCTGTCCATGACTACACATATTCCAGAAAGACTTGTTCTTTGGGAGATCATGCAGGTACCCAAGAACTGTGAGAATATCTTAGGTCAAAGGGAAGAGCTTCACTTCCTTAATTTGTAAAATGTATTTTAAAGGAGATGTTGTTGCCTTTCAAGGGTTATTTGGTCTCCTCTAGGGACAATGTTAGTTGTCCCGACCTGGAGGGTGTTATTGTTAATCTTTAGGTAGAAGCCAGCAATGTTGATAAACATCCTACAATGCACGGGACACCGTTTCTCAAAAAAAAAAAAAAAAAAAAAATTATTCAAACCCAAGTGACAAAAGGGCCAAAGTTAAGAAACAATTCCTGTTTTCAATGAATGTATATTATCCCCATTGGACAGATGAGAAACTTGAGACTTAAAGAGTGTGATTTCAAACTCGTGTTCTTTATTACAGTCTGCTAGAAACCCAGTTTGAAGGACTTGTGACATGGTGCAGGAATGCAAACATACATGGAAAAGCTGGCATGAGTAGATGGAGACTGGGGAGACAGGAAAAAAAAATGTGTCTAGGGACTCGAAGGATGAAGAAGCCTGGCCTCAAGGGTGAGCATTATGGTGGGGGTCAGAGAGGACCACATCAGAGTCTGGCTGTGTTGGTCCAGTGGCCCCATAGCTGTGAGTCTTGTGGAAGCATCCCTGGCAAGCAGTCGGCTAAAGTCTGACAAGAGCCCACTTCTCCAAAGTGAGCTGGAGATACCCCGCCCTCCCATACTGTGACAGGTTCTGAACATTAAAAAAAGAAAAAAAAAAGTTTACAATCCCATCCGGGTAAGCATAAATCACAACGCCTGTGTGCAGCAGTGGCAGACATGACTTATGGCCCCATCACTATGGCAACTGGAGCGCAGCGGGCCGATGCACAAAAGCGCCACTCTTGTCTGACAGGCCTTGGCTGGGCCCTGATGGAGAGGCAAGTGTTCCGGAGAAAGGATGTATTCTCCTGGATTCGCTGCCCATTTGTCTTTGTTTGGCACCAGAGCAAGCCTCTTGCTCTTTTGCTCCTCTCCAGATCTCCATCCAACAGGTTCTTTTCCTCCCTTTCCTCCACATTGCTCTTCTAGCCTGCCTGCCCAAAGGTTTACCTAAAAAAAAAACCCAAATTAGTGCTTGCAAGGTCCCTGATGTTTCTGCCTGGCTGTCCTTTCTGAGCTGTAAGTGATGATGATAGCTTCCTCATGTTGACATCAATGCCTGTGGACCCCTGGGAGAGATTTCCTCCATAATGTTGTCTTGTCAGCCTCTTAGATTTTCTTTCTGCCACCAGGTCATCCTCCCTGTGCAGCTGGCACAGCTTTCTCAAAATTGCAAACCCCGTGTAGCTCCATCCATTTCACCCCTGGTCTTCTGCTATTAAAATAAAGCCATCACTTCTCAGTTTGACACAGGCCTTGCATGTCTAGCTCTTCAGTCCCATCCCCAAGTTCCCTCTTAGATGTGCCAGCCTTCTCTAGTGCTTTTATTTCTCTGGGGTTCTTGGGCCCTTTGCCCAAAACACAACAGTCTTTTCATCTGGTTGCTTTAGACTCAATCATCAGAGCTTAGCATAACCATCTCCATGAGGAAGCCTCATCTGATTCTCCAAGCCCAGACAGATACCTTCTCTACTTTTACACTCAACATCTGAGAGCGCCCACCCCATTGCTTCCCTCGCTATCCTTGTTCAATGTCACTGTGTCTCAGTGCTTCTGTGTCCATTGATCGCCACCTCCACTGCCTAGGCATTCCTTCCCCTCTTAGCTACCAAGGTCAACTCCTTACCTCCTCATTGTACTTCCTGCCCTAACTCTTTCCATCCTTAACCTGATGCTACACCTGCTATTCAATGGATATTCTTTTTTTCTAGTGACAGAACCCACTTATGGCATTTCCTAGTTTGAACCTGCTTCACGGTCTTGCCTGGCCTTTGTGATAAGGCTAAACTACTTGCTTGCCCCTGATAGCACCTCCAACCTACAGCCTATATTACTTTTGGTGTTAGCCAGCTGGACAGCCTTCATTTCTAGGTAGCTCGTGTATCTCCAGGCCATTGTGATCCTAGAAAACTTTTTCTCTCACCTCCATCTATGTCCAGGGAGTAGGGCTATTTCTGCTCATCCTTTAGGTCACAGTTTCAATGACCTTTTTTCTAGAAGGCTAGAGTTTACTAGTTTAGATTCATTTAGGTGAGAGGCTTTCAATCTGACTACATTCATATAACTTAGTGAGCTCTTAAAAATCCCAGATGCATGCTAGAAGTAGTGGAAATTTTAAAGGATATTGGCGGGATATCCACATGACCTCAAAATATTTCCCCAGTGAGTAACCTATTAAAAGAGAAAAATAACTTTACAATGAGAAAACCAAATAATACCATCTTAACCTAGTGACCAAGTTAACATTACAAATCAGTACTGTGTACCTCCTGGTGATGTGCTGAGGAAGTTATCCCATTGCTTCTGGGGCGCTCCTGTCAAAATCACATAACCTGGATTTATCAATAAACATGGGACAGATGCAAACCGTGAACCATTCTCCTAAATAACTGACCTTCATCTTTAGGAACATCAAGTCATAAAAATTCAGACTGAGGAACTGTCCAAATTAAAGGATTCTGAGAGACCATGACAATTGAAGACCACATATGAGCTTTGATTTTCTTTTTCTTTTTTTCTTTTTTTTTTTTTTTTTTTGCGGCACCAGAGATTGAATTCACAACCTCGTGCCTGCCAGGGCAGGCGCTTAAGGCACTGAGCCAAACTCCGGGCCCTGGTTTTTTGAGGCAGGGTTGCACTACGTAGCTCAGGCTGGCCTTGTGCTCGCGTTGTAGCCCAAGTTGGCCTCGAACTCACAATGCTCCGCCTACCTCAGCCTCCCGAGTGCTGGGATTAAAGACGTGCGCCACCACGCCCGGCTGATTTTCTTTTGATATAAAGAATATCAGTAGAATGCTTGAAAAAAATTCATAGATTATGTAATAGTACTACTATGCCATTGATAATCACTCAGCATGAATAATTATATTAAAATTATAAGAGAGAATATTCAAGTTTTTAGAATATGAACACTGAATTATTTAAGAGTATAAAGAGTTCTCATGTCTTTAATTTACTTTCAAGTAGTTCAGAAAAATATGTGCATATATATCAAGAACACACACACACACACACACACGCACACCACATGGATAGAAAGAAATGAGAGAGAGAAAGAGAGAGAAATTGGGATCTGTAAATTCTCCAACTTGGTTATTTTTTGATACCACTTTAGCTATTCTGGGTTCCTTATATTTCCATATGACTTTTAGGTTGACCTTGTTAATCGCTGCAAAAAACAAAAAAATCAACTGAATTTAAAATTAAAAAAAGCACTAGATCTGTAGATAAGTTTGGCAATGTTTACATTTTTAACAATATTAAATCTCATAAGCCATGAGCATAGGATGTCTATTTGGCTAGATCTTTAGTTTTTTTCAGCATTGCTATATAGTTTTCATTGTGCAAGTCTTGCACTTATTTTGTGAAATTTATTTGCAAGTATTTCATTTTTATTGTTGCTATTAAACATGCAGTTGTTTTTCCTAACATTTTTCAGGTTGTTCACTGTTAATATACAGGAACATAATTGATATTTGTACTTTGACCATGCAACCTGTTGTAGTTGATTATTAGTTCCAATTTTATGTGTTTGTGTGTATTAGGATTTTCC
Source organism: Dasyprocta punctata (assembly GCA_004363535.1). Taxonomy (NCBI): domain Eukaryota; kingdom Metazoa; phylum Chordata; class Mammalia; order Rodentia; family Dasyproctidae; genus Dasyprocta; species Dasyprocta punctata. Next base: position 20,286 of record RJWM01013650.1, read on the forward strand.
ATATGAAAAGTCAAGTCATTTATGAATAAACATAATTAATTTTTTCTCCTATTTGAACAGTTTTGTTTTCTTGCACAATTTGCCTAACTAAAACCTCCAAAAGTGCTGAATAGAAGAGGTAACAGTTCATATTTAATCTTTTTGTTTGTTTGTTTGTTTTTGTACCAGGGATCTAACTCACAACCTCACGCTGGCCAGGCAGGCACTTAGGCCTCTGAGCTAAATCCCTGGCCCTATTTTTTGAGACAGGGTCTCACTATGCAGTTCAGGCTGGCCTTCAACTCATTTTGTAGCCCACCCTGGTCTCGAACTCACAATGATCCTCCTGCCTCAGCCTCTAGAGTGCTGGGATTAAAGGCATGCGCCACCAGGCCTAGCTTCACATTTAATCTTACAACTATTCTGTAAATCTAATGTTACATTAAACATTTTTTTAAATGTGGCAAAGACCATGCCTCTGGAATTTTTATTAAATTGGTGCTAAAGGTACTAAAGCTTTTTTAAAAATTTTCTTCAGTTGGTTCTAATATACACGTGTCACTGACAAATTCTGGATACACCTCTCTAGAAAGAGTCCCTGGTCCTTCTCCATCGTAGCACATGTCAAAGGTGTGTGGTTTCTTACTTGGTTTTCCATTGAACTAAAATTCCTTTGTGAGCTGGGATGGATGCTTTCTCCTGTTCACCATTTAGTGCTGGTACAGAATAGACTGAGAAGACTTAATGTCAAACTTTGTAAATTCTCACAACACCATGAGATTTATAACACTGGCCCAGGTGTACAGGAAAAAAATGAGACTCAGAAAGGTGAAGCAACTATTCTAAGTCCACACAGAGCAAAAAACAGGAGGTTAAAAGCTTGGCTTATGCAGATCCAAACCTGGTGTGTTTTCTGTCTCTATCAGGCTTCAGCCATATAGTGTATCTTCTCAGTAGCACCCTGCTCAGAAGACTCAGATTAGGATTTCTTATTATAATCAATGAACGTGTGTTAGAGTACCAATAAGGGTAGAGTGGGGTGTGCTGACCCTTTAAGAACTGGTCTTCTGAAATAGGTAGGCCAATGGTAATAAATACTTTGAGTCAAAATATATTTGTGCTCATCTATTACTGTACTTCTTACTTTGGATTCACAAGCCCCTCGTTTCCTCCAGGTGATAGCTCATGCCAGGTCATCTGTGAATGTGTGGGGTCCTGGTTCTCATCATCCTGATGACAATAGCTTCTACTTCATGAGCTTTCTAAACCAAGAACTGAGCCAGATGCTTCATAGGAATCACTTTACGTCATTCATTCCTGAGCCTTCATTGACATAGTTGTACATGTTGTTGCAAAACTTAGAAACCTTGTTTCATTCAGAAAGGCTAAGCTTCATGTCCAAGTCCCCAAAGCCGTTAGAAAGCCAATATTTCAGCATAGTCCCGCTTGATACCACATCTTAACTCCTAAACATTTCAAGTTTTGCCTTCTCATTTTCCCAAAAGTGGGAGACACGAGGTCTTACCTACATTTCAGAAATGTCAGCTCTCTTCCCAGTGCTAGTACACTTAATGGTCATTTGCAGTCGTGTAGTCACTTTCTTCATTCCTGGGACAAAATACCAGTCATCCAAAACTCGAGGGAGGAGAGGCTTATTTTGGCTCACATTTCAGTCTGGAGGCAAGGCAGCATGGCAGAGGGAATGGTGGAGGAGAACTGCTCAAGACACGACAAAGAGGAAGCAGGGAGTTAAGGGAGGAATCCGAAAGGGAGCTGTACCCTCCCTGGGTACAGGCCAAGTGACTCGTGCCCCACCTCTTAACAAGTCAGCTATAAACTCTTGGGGACATCTGGATATAAATGGTAACATTCCCTTTCCCTGTGCCACAAAAACTCATGCACATCTCTTTATTCAAAACGCTTTTAGTCCATGTTTAAGAATCATCAAAGTCAGTTTCAGCTGAAAAATCCAACTCTAAAGTCTCTGCTAAGACTCAAAATAAACTCTTCGCTGTGAGCCCCTGTAAAAATCAAAAAGTAAGTTAAACACTGTCAACATGAAGTGGCACAGGGTAAACATTCCCATTCCAAAAGAGGAATATGGGAATAGAAACTAAAGGGGCCAAAGGAAGACCAAAACCCAGCAGGGCAAACATTAAAATCCTGGAGTTCCATATCTAACACCTAGAGCAAGCTATGGCAAGATGCAAACTCCAAATGGCTTCAGGGATCCTGCCCCTGTGACCCTGCTCCTATGCATTCTCCCTTGGATTGGCTTTCCTCGTGCCTCCTGACTTTCTTCAGACATTTCACATCCCTGGCATCTCTAACCTGGTATTTTGCTACTGTGGCTAATCCTGGACCAGCAGTATTGATGTCTTCTGCTTACTTGAAATATACAATAGTGGGTTTTGATCCAGAAAAATTAAACTAGAAAATGAATTTTAACAACATGATATCTATTTTAAAATATTGCTCCTGAATAAGTAGATAAAGGATTGAGCTTTAAAGTCAGATAATTTTGAGCCAGATATGGTGGCGCATGCCTTTAATCCCAGCACTTGGAAGGCTGAGGTAGGAGGAGTGTTGTGAGTTCAAGGCCAGCTTGGGCTACAACATGAGCAAGGCTGGTCTGAACTACATAGTGTGACCCTGTCTTGAAAAAAATAGGGCCGGGAGTTTAGCTCAGTGTCTTAAGTGCCTGTCTGGCAGATACGGGGTTGTGAGTTTGATCCCCGGTACCAAAAAATAGAAAATTAAAATCAGATAATTTTAACTCTGCTGTTCCCTAACTTTGTGACCTACAGTCAGTTATACCCCTTTCTAGCCTCAGATATCTAATTCACATGTTGAGAATAGTGATACTTATGTCAGGGGGCTGTTTTAAGAAACAAAACAAAATGAAACAAAGTGATGACTCATAATAAGAGTTGAATAAAGACAGCTGCTGCCATGAGGAGCCTTGTTGTTTTACAAATGGAAGCCATGGTCTGGGAGGAAGTGTGTGTCACATGAGCTCACACAGTGAGCAATTCCAGGGTGTGGATTAGTACCAGGTTCTCTGGCTCTGAGCCCCATCATTACCTATTCCAGTCCCTGGAATTTATGGGTAGATGACAGATTGATTTAAGTTGAACTAAAACTGACATTAATAAACTAAATTATCTTGGGCAAGTATCTTATCTTCTCTGGGTCTCAGTTTCCCATCCAAGCTTGTGAACAAGTAACCTTGTAAGTTTGTTAATGTGACTAAAATGATCAAGAATCAGTCACAAAGCCGGGCGTGGTGGCACACGCCTTTAATCCCAGCACTCGGGAGGCTGAGGTAGGCAGAGCGTTGTGAGTTCCAGCCCGGCTTGGGCTACAACGCAAGCACAAGGCCGGCCTGAGCTACATAGTGCGACCCTGCCTCAAAAAAAAAAAAGCAGGGCCGGGAGTTTGGCTCAGTGCCTTAAGCGCCTGCCCTGGCAGGCACGAGGTTGTGAGTTCAATCCCTGGTGCCGCAAAAAAAAAAAAAAAAAAAAAAGAATCAGTCACAGTGCTGAGAACCTAATTCAGGGCACCAAAAAGGTTTTGAGAAAGAAAAGAAAGAAAAATTGAGGGGGAGAGGTTGAAAGAAGGGAGGAGATGAGACAGAGAGAAAGGAAGGAAGGGAAGGAGAGGAGAGGGAGAGAGGCAGGCATGCAGCTACCCTAGAGGACACAGAGAGAAGCTTGCAGACATTCTTGTTGGAGACATAGTTTGTCTCCATAACTTCAGTCCTAATCAGAATCTTGAAAACTCAACTTTATAACCAAGAATGCAGTAAGAATGTCGTATCCTGGGCTCTTCTGTGGCTCTTACTCCCTCTCGGCAAACAAGGAGCTTTAGCAGCACCTGGTTCCTGAAAAGCTCCCAAGAAATTGGTCAGTTAGAGTGTCTTAATGGCCTGCTCCTAATCCAAGATAGTTCCCTGTGGAAAGAATGAGGGCTTAGGAGTCATGTAGAAGCAGATTCAATTCTGACTCGAACACAACCTTTCTATGTAATTCTGGGAACCTTACTTAACCTTGCTATGCCTCAGTTTGTTCATCAGTAAACTGTGATAATTGTGCCTATTACTCATTTGTGAGAATCAATGAACTGATTCATTGATACCAAACAATTGCAGTTAATAAATGCTGTTATTTGCCTCAGTGAATGGGAAAGTTAAAATCAGACTGTCCTTCCTGTCACAGGTATTTGTGGAGGATCTCTGGGGTCAGAGAGGGAGATCTGAGCGATAGCCCCCCACCCCCATTGCTTCCTATTAGACTGGTGCAGCTGAGGCACAGAGGTGGCATGGAGCCAGCCCAAGGTCACATTGTGGGACAGTGCAGCATCTCAGTGGCACAGGTCATCCCAGATTCCCCGAGGTCCAAAGTCACCAGTAGCTAAGTAGGAACTGTGCCCCTCATCAGAGGCTGTAATCAAAGGCAGCCTTGAACCTTGGTGAGGCAGCTCCCAAGGCTATTGCTCAGCTGGCTGAGGCAGAGACTGGAGGCCAATATCAGCGGCCCTGGGCTTCTGACAGCAGGTGTGGATGATGAATGGGCAACTTAACGTGATGGAGCAAATTAATCATTGCATCACTGACCACAACTTATTCATTTCTGCAAGGAGGGCAATTCATTACTCTGCATGTCACGCTGCCCATGTCGTTGCCACAGATAAAAGCCCGGAGCCTCACAGCCTCTGCCTCTCATCACATCTCACCTGGTCTTAGTGGGAGAACAAGGATGCCGAAATAGAGCGCCAGATGCTCAAGGCTGCTCCAGGGTCCTCTGTCTTGCCAGATCCTGGAGGCCATTCCTTCTTCACCAAGAAATCAACATGGACAAACTGGACAAATGCCAAGGTTTTATACATCGATGAGCAACGGCAAATAAGTTGCATCTTTCAGCTACACATACAGTCTCAGGAGCATGCTGATGAGGATTGTGAAGCTGTGTGTAAGATCATTAAGACCTCAAGCCAGGACTGATTAGCTGAGGTCCACAGTGGGTCTAGTAAAAATAGACATACACCATGGTTATCATTCGTCTATCAATAGTGACACTTAAAGATTTTCATACCACTCAAGTTAGACTGTCAACTGCTCAAATCACTGGAACTCTCATGAATCTACTAAGAATAAACTAAAAGGAAATTTTAAATGCAGTAGACCGTCATAGGCATTGAATGAAATCCCTAATTTTGTTATTTTAGTCAGTATAGTAGCTCTCAACTACAGTGACACAATGCATGTTTGTCCACATGAGTTTTGGGGTCATTCGCAAGAAATCTAACACAGATGAGTGAAATGATGCATGTCTGTCCTCCCAGCACTTTCAGAACACAAGAAGTTGAGGTGGGAGTGTCATGAGTTCGAGTCCCACCCACATACTGGGTTCAAGGCTAGCCTGGGCTACACCGTGAGACCCTGGCTCAAACAAAGAAATTCAATACACAAAAATTCAAGTTACTCTCATTTGTAATATTTGAAATTACAGATTCTTAACCCAAAGTTTAGATTGTTATAAGGAATGTAGTACTAATGGAAGTAGAATTGCTAGGTTTAAATACTTTCTTTCAGAGGGTTTTTTTTTTTAAATATAGTGAATTCAACATCATAGGTGACTTAGTAGCTCTCCCTGGTATTCTGACTGTCTTCTTGCATGGAAAGAGAAAAGTGAAATCATAATCATCTCACTTGTGATTGGAAGCTCAGAATCCCTACTGATCTCAGCTTTGGTGCCTCCCGTCACTTCTGACACCAAATAAACAACTGGACTCCATCTCTACTAGTTGTCTCTCACTGATCTCCAAAATATGAGCCTTGTCCTGCTGGTACCAAATTTCCTTGCCTGGACCCTGATCTCGTGCATGCCAGCTTATGGAAAGTCCCTCTTGTATTGATTACACCTTTCTTCTCCTTTATCTTTGTAATAGAAACCAGACTGTGTTTGCAGTCAGTGAAAAAAAATGAAACCTACCCAGCATAACTGTGCATGGGAAGCTATCTGTTCATGAGACTGGAGATGATTGTGATAGACGTAGGCTCATCTGTGGCAGTATCCAGAACATCAGAGCTCTGTTTCACCGTCTTACTTTTTATGTTAGTTCCTGCCTCTGTCAACCATACTGTTTCCCTGTCCTTCACAGGATATGGGACTTGGGCACCAAAAGCTGTGGCGCTGCACCTTGATCTTACACCTTGAACATGAAGGAAACAACTCCTGTCTTCTCTATGTTACATGAAACCCCAGGGCCCAGGGTGCATTGGTGCAGTTGGGTGCATTGCTCTTCAGGGTGCACTGACTGAACAGACACACAAGTGGCCAGTTCTGCAGTGTGCTACACTGAGGAGAAAGTACTCACATATCCGTGTCCTCCCGCCCCCAAAGCCATGTGGAGTGGAAAAGAGGGAATTCTGGACAAAGAAGAAAAGAAGAAGGAAACAAATCTGGTGATGCTACCAGGATCAAGTGAGAAGAGAAGTTTGCCAAATGAAAACAATTTTCCATAGCAGTCTTTAACATCTCCTCCCTTATTGGCCATTTTATTTCACTACTTGAACATGTTCAACCATATCTTATTAAAACAATAATAATAATTTAGAATAGCAGTGATAATGTTCCCCTTAATCACTCCATAATACTGTCCATTAATCTCTCTCCCTTTTTGTCTCTCTCACCGGCAAATTTATTGACTAGATGGTTTATTTGTGTTATTTCTGTTATTTCTCTTCATACTACTTTTCAACTCGCTGGAAAGTCATTTTCTTTATCATAAAGGTTCTTAACCAAGGACACTTTTCCCATCATGCTGGGTCATTTGAATAATGTCTGGACACAGTGTTGGTTGTCACACCTGGGAAGAGGGCAGAGGCCAGGTGTGCTGCTGAACATCCTACAATAGTAGGATAAACAACACAAACAAAACACAGAATTTATAAGCCCAAAATGAAAACCAGTGGGAAAATGGAGAGACACAGGCTGCTTGTCTAGAGCTATTGCTGTCATTCTGGACTGCCTTACACTGTGTGTGTGTGTGTGTGTGTGTGTGTGGTACTAGGGATTGGGGATAAGCCCAGGTCATCACACCGAGTTACATTCCCAGATTTTATTGTATTTTTAATTTTGAAGCAAGACGGTGCTACATCACTAGGTCGCCCAGGCTGGGTTTAAATTTGTGATCCTCCTGCCTCTGCCTTTCAGAGTGCTAGGATTATAGATGCCACCATACCTCACTGTGCAGACTCTTTTATCACCTTCCCTGAGAGACCATCCAAACTCTCAAGTGATACTAAAGTAAAAATCTCCACCAAAAAAAGGAATGGGAAAAAATCCTGCCATAGACTGAGCATTTGCCATATGCCAGGCAATGAGCTAAGCATGTTTCGTGCAGCTGTCATGTCTAATTCTCAGCAAGTTTTATAAAATGGGTCCTCTTATTGTACCTGAAGTCATACAGCCTTCTCACAGGCAGCCCAAGATTCATACTCAAATCTATCAGGTTCAAAATACTATGCTCCTACCCACTAAGTAATAAAGGCTGTATAACCTCTGGAATTCTTACTGTATCTACCGCGAGACTCTGAGAGGAGGTCTCATCCTTCCTTCTCCTAAACCAGGAACACTGGGGCATGCTGTACAGGTGGGCAACACTTAACCTCGTATTCCCAAAATTCCTGATCATAATCTCAAGCTACTTCTGTCCACAAAGACCCCAATAGGCAGGGTCAACCCTGCCCCCCACCCTGCCTCTTACACTGGTTCTGGCATGATGCCAGCTCTTCCTCTTTTCTCCCTGCCCCAGAAGAGAAGGAGATCTCAGCATTTCATGAAGCAGGGTTGTAGTGTGGAAGAGAAAGAAAGGAAGACATGAGTTAGTATTTCTCTAGTATATTTTCAAACGATAATGATAAATACGTGGTAAAGAATTCATGTACTTTTTTTTTAAAAGATGGATTGGTCCACATCACTCAGAAGCAGCAAATCATTGCAACACTGGGACTGCCATACCATGCATAGGTGCCACACACCGCAGAGCCCGTTGTGTGACAACCAGCGTACCAAGATTCTCAAGCCTCAAAGGAGTCTAGTGTTCACTAGACTTGGATCCCTTTTTTTCACTGAATATATAATTCTTATTGGGGATTTTGAGAACTTCTATTCTGATTGTTATAATACAAAGAAACCAAAATATTCTCTTTCTCCGTCTCTGCTCCAGCTGTACAAACACACACACACACACACACACACACACACACACATACACACACAAATAAAGCCAGGCATGATGGTGCATGCCTGTAATCCCAGCACTCAGAAGGCTGAGGCCTATAAGATCACCATGAGTCAGAGGCCAGCCTGGGCTATATAATAAATCCAAAGCCAGCCCGAAACACAATCTAGGCCCCGTCTCGAAAAGAAAATAAATAAATAAAACAAAAATAAAGACAGATATAAGTAAAACACACATACACACACACAGATATAAGTAAAACTCGGTCCATTGATAGGACCCAGAAGCAGCAACCCACCTTCCCCAACCCTCCCCTCTCCATAGCAATGGGCTGAAGTTCAGATATGCACTTCTAAGTGCCACTTATACTCAGAGTGGAGAAATGGCTGACTCCAGAGGGAAAGTGAAGGATGAGCTTGGTATATCTCATTGTGTAAGAAAGCAAATCAGAAATGTAGAAATGTGCTAAAGGACACAGCAGTCAGCTTGAAAATTTGACAATTTACTGTAAGTCAAGCATCAAAATAAATAATTATAGTGACTTCTTACAGCCCAGTCAATACTAGCTTGCATGAACAATTTGATATACTGAATGTTTGATAAAGAATGAGAGATTTACATAATTTCAAAGCACCTTCCTACAAAAAAACATAATCATTACAAAAGGGGGGGATTACTTTGTAGTAGAAAAGATGGACAAGCAGCATCTTAATGGAATGAATAAAGGAAATACTGCTCTAATTAGGACAAATTTAAATCATACCACCTGATAGGATGCCCTAACAAAGAAGCATGGTTTCTGTGATATTCCTTCCCAAGATGCATGACCTGAATCTAATCATGAAGAAACAAATTAAACAGAAATTGAAAGGCGATGGTATTCAAAAGCTTCAAGATTATGAAAGACAAGGAATAGCGGAAGCTATGTTATACACTGAAAACTAAAAGATATTACAAATAAAGGAAACAGTAGTTCTGACCTATATAACTTCCACTAAAGAACATCTTTAGGATATTTGGCAAAATTTGAATGGGATATGGGGATTTTATGGCAGTGATGTAACAGTATTGATTTTCCAGTATTTATGTTTGCATTTTCATTGCGTAGGAACCTATTTTTGTTTGTTGAAAATACTACTAAAGTTCTCAGGGTAGTGAGATATCTAGTTGGTAACTTACTTTCCAGTGGTTCCCAGGAAAAGATTCTTTGTTCTTAGCAGGAATATAAGGCATCAAAATTTTAATCTTTGAGAATGATTCTTTCTCTGTTGGCCACATTAGTATCAAAGAAACCTCTTCCTGGACATCCTCATGAGTACCAAAAAGATGTAGGTATCTCCCCCTCCATTCTGCTTTTAGTGGAGAGAATAGAAATCTAGGCTACAGAAGAGAGAGAGACAGATAGACAGACACAGACACATATAGAGAATATCGAAGTTTTTTACATGTTAATTACTCAGTGAGATTGGCAGTGGGTTCCCTTTGGGAAACCAGAAGTATCTTCCAAAAGAAACACCAAAGTCACCCATCTGACTCAGACGTCTATATGAGACTTCCATATTCACTGTACCATGTATTCCTTAAAAGAGCGCATTAGCCCGGGGATATGACTCAGTGACACAGTGTCTGCCTGGCAAGCATGAGGTCCTGAGTTCAATTCCCAGTACAAAAAAAAAACCTCATAGACATAAAATAAAAAGAACAGAAGATATGAAGCCCATTTTATACTGTCATAAGTTAAATCCCCCCAGGTTGAATAGCTTCCCAGAACCATACCTCTGGCTGGTGATAGTTCAGGGAATAAAGCACAGAATTATCTAACTCCAAAGCACTGTAGTGCTCACCCACTCCCTCCCAAGATACATATCAAGTAGAGCTTTCCTTAAAGAAATACCAGCAATCTTATTACTGGTATCATTTTTCTTCACCTTCCATACTTTGCATTAGCTTAATGCATGTTGAATAATTCTCTCCCATTTCCCCCACCTTGAAATTTAAAGAGAGTCTCACTTTTGACGAAAATCATTGAGATTTGTGGTCCCAGTCCCAAGTATGCAGATTTGAGATAGGTTTAAGAAAAGCCTTTTTAGATAAGGGTGGTACATTAATGTTGCCATCTTAAGACATGAAGATGGGAAGTTTTTTCTCTCTTTTACACAGGCACATACCTTTGTTCTTAGAAAGCATCACTCCTGGAATAGACAGGTTTTGTTCTTTTATGCACACACACACAGAGGTTCTGTTCTTGCATATACACGCGTGCGTGCGCGCATACACACACACACACACACTGCCTCATTCTCCTTCCCTGTTTCTGTTTTATTATCTTCATCTTTTATCCTAGCGCTAACAGTCAAAGATCATTATTACATTTCAAGAAAGTTATGCAGCTGAGGAATTTATTAATTTTGCCCTTCAGCTACAAAAAGCCAATAATCATCATCAGAGAATTTTTAAAGAGACTGAAAGGAGAGATGGATTCAATTTGGAGGTGAGGAAAATAGGCATTCTCTGGTTCTGGGATGCTTTTAATGTCTACAGAACCAGCCACAGGACAGCTTCCCATTTTCTCACACTGTGTTCCACATGAATTAACAAGCAGCCTCAGGGATGGTGAAAAAGTTTCCATAGAAGAGAGAGATCAATGGGGGCTGTGCTGTTCATAAAGGGATTTCTCTAGGAAATGGGATGGGCTGAGTTGAAGGAGATAGAGATTCAAGGACATTCAAAATGCAGAGGGAAACTGTGTATATGTTGTGCAGGAATGCAACTCCAGCATTAGCAATAATATTGAACAACTACTGTAACAAATCAGGAGAAGCTGGGTAAATTTTTGCTCATTGGAAAGGAGAACAGGGTAGAGGAAAGAAAGCAGTGAAGGTAACTGAAGACCAGAGTGGCAAAGCCAATAGGAGGGTGAATAAAAGCTGAATTCTAAGAATTGACTTGGTATATCCTAACCTTGTTGCCCTGCTTTTGCTCATCTCCCATCATTACAACTTTTAGGAAAAAGGCTTAGCTTTTTACTCAGAAGCTCTGACTGCCTATTTGACATTTGTTTCTCATTTCATTGCTCACACTACATGGATTCCACGCAAATATCCACCACTTGCACATATACTTTTATCATTTCTCAGATCTAAATCACAATTAGTCAAAACCAGTATGGTAAATTCTTTTTTCCCCTTGATTGGTTATGTGATCATCAGTCCCTGACAATGAGACATAAGTTAGATCTTCGGAAAAATACCCCTTGTTCTTAAGAATCAGCCACTATTAGTCTCCTGAAAGTTTTATGTCTTTAGAGACCAGGAAGGAAGCCATCCTTGATGAGCTGTTAAGTGGATGAATTCACCAACCGACTCTGAAATCCTCCCATGTTGGTCAGTTTTCCCTCACTATAATACATACTGGAGATAAATCAACTAATGAAGTGAAATGGGTTACTTTGGGTCACAGTTTTGGAGCTTGCAGTCCAAGAGCAGCTGGTCCAGATGCTTTGGGTCTATGGTAGCACATCATAGCAAAAACAGATGGTAGAATAAAACTGCTCACCTCAAGGCCAATACACAAAAGAAAAGACGAAGGTAGAGTTGTATTATCCCTTTCAAGGTTATGTGCCTAGTGACCTCAACAACTCCCACTCTGCCCCTTTTAAAAAGTCTGTCACTTCCCACGTTTGTTCTTCCTGTGAGCCGGCAGAAGCCATGCAGGTCCTGAGAGGAGAAACAAGAAGCCAGTTTGCCCTCTCTGTGAACCAACCAGTCCACAGACTGGGAGACAACAAACATCCCCCTGCCTCACCCCCATTGTTAGCAACTAGGTACAAAAACAACTGAATGCTGGTATTGTTTGAACGAGTTTGCAGGCCTAGAGCCAGTGGTCTGAGCATCTATTGGTAGGATAACAATATGTAGTGTAGCAGATATGGGAGATTTCCTTCTGTCTTATTTTTGAAATCCAATATTGTTCTAACTGTTTTGTTTTGTTGCATTTTATTGTCTTGTTTTATTCAGTGTGCTCTTTTGATTGGTTTTAGTCTGCTATGTTTTGTTTGATTTTATTATGCCTGATAGTTTGGGCTGCAGTTTTGAAGATAACAAGAGACATTATGGTAGCCATTGTTGATTTTCTATTATCTTGTTTTGAAGTTCTGTATCACTGTGTTATTTTTATGGGCTTTATTATATTTTATTTTATTTGGTTTTATTCTCTTTAAAATAAAATTTAAGAAAAAAGTTCATCCCTTCCCAGTGGAACCAAATTGGAGACCAAGCCTTTAACACACGAAGATCCTTGGAGGACATTACAGATCCTAACTATAGCATCTTCCTATCTCCGGACTCTGATATAAACAGTAATTCCTATCACTACAGTAGCAGCCAATCTTAGTCATGCTTTACTACCTGTAGGCTGAGCCATCCTAAAGTGATGCAACCCTTCCCTCTGATGTGATCTGATCTCACACAGCAACTCAAGCGTCATCTCCAAACACTGTTGTCCCCTCTCTTTAGATTCCAGCCACATCAAAATGTTCATGATTCCTCAAACACAGATCAGTTCAAAATATGCATTCATAGCTTGACATCTTCTTTTCATGCGATCTCATATCCCACACATCTATGTGAATGATAACATTGCTTCTTCTCTCCCAAAATTAATTGAGATAATTTGCTTTAATTTTTATGCTTAATTCATGGAGATTAAGAGCATGAACTCAAAATCCAAGATGCTTGGAGTTCTATTCTGTCTCTAATAACTACCTTGTGATCTTGGCCAAATTGCTTAACTCTTTTCTGTCTCGGCTTCCTCCTTTGTAAGATGAAGATAGCATTAGTAGCACCAACATAAAGTAGTTACAAAAGTAAGATGAGCTTGTGTATATAAAAGCATGAGGCTAGTTCCTGGCACATAGTAAACACTACCTTAGTTAGTATTTGCTTCCATTATGATTGTCTGTTTTCCAATCTGTCTTCACAATGAGCAGATGAGTTTGAAATGTTGGAAACCAGAGCATATTTATCTTCATTTCTGTTTCTTTAATACTGAAGATGAAGCTATAAATTGCTAAAGTAGATTCTTAAAAGCAAAACAGAAAAGAAACAAAATCTTGTGGAATTGGGTGACTTAGAATGGAATAAATAGAAAGGAAAGAAATGGAATGAATTAAAATGGAAGAAAACATGTAAGCCATGTAGGAGGCCAGTATAATGTATTGGGGAAAAATGACACTATACAGAGTTAACCCTTACAGCTTGTAGTATTTTGACTATCAAGCCAAAGTGTGGATTTCACTTTGAAGAATTTAAGGAAGTATTGATGGTTTTGTTCTTCAGAACTGCACAGTCCCTAGAAGATGTATGTACCTTTGTAAAAGAGTCTTTTTGAATATAATATACACACAATAACACTTATTTACTTTAAGCTTGCATTTCAAAGTCGTATAACCATCACAAATATCCTATTTCAAAACATTTGAACATGGCTGCTTTCAGATGAGTTAGCCACTCTTATGAAAGCAGGCAACGTGGGACCCAGTCTTGTAGAGCATGATGGTCCAGAAGTAAAGATGCTAGCAATAGCACTGCTTATCTGTCTTTACTCTGAGCCTGAGCGCCTGGGAGAGTAGACATGAGCTCCGGCCTCCCTATAATCACAGGTTCACGTGAGCACTGGTCCCTCCGTCTTCCCCTTCACTCCAGCATTTGCACATAGTTTATTACATATTTTTCCCCTGCCCCTTCCCTCAACTTTGTGAGCTCCTTAATTTTTAAACTCAGCCACAAGGAAGGATAAACTTGGACCATTTGTAGGAAAATGAATGCATCCAGAGACCATAATGTTAAGTGAAGTAAATCATACAAACAAGCTTAAATATCACATGGTTTCTTTTAAGAGAAACTCAAAATATAAATAAAGAGCAAAATGCAAGATAGATAATAGGAAGTCGAGGTGCGATGTTAGATTGTTTACTTTGGAAATGTGTGCCTGCAGTGAGAATCTCACTTTTCCTGTCCAGGGCCAGGTATTCCATGGTGCACAGCCTAGGGGACACACTTCGGAGGACTTCCCTGAACAGGTGTCTTTTCTGTACCCACAGAAGTTAGCCAGAGATAAGAGATGTGAAATTCAGAGGGCATTTTTTAGATGCCTTGCAGACTGAGGAAGATTAAACCAATTAGAGACCAAGTTCAGCCAAACACAAAGCAAGGGCTTCAGGAAGAGTCAGGTTGGCTTAGTTCAGAAACAACAATGGCAGACCAGTGGGTAGCTGAAGCACGTGACCTAGAATTGACAAAGGGTAATAACTCAAGGCTTTATACTCATCACATTTGTCTTCACTTTTCTACTTCTAGGCGGTTTACCCCACAGGAATGTGAATGCTATTTTGATAGCACAGTCAAAGTCAGAATTAAAACTAATGATATGCTTACATTTCTTAATTATTTCAAATTGATACCTACTCTGTTGCCAGTACTGTTGCCAATAGTTATGGAATGGGTATAAAAAGAGAAATCAGGCATGATTCAATTTTTTATAATTATTTTTAGTTGTAGTTTGTAAAAGAAGCTTTTATTAGTACACATTTGCAGCACAAAATGATTACTTCACCTATATGGAGTTGGTATGTGTATAACACAATTTAATTCTGTTCTCATTCCTCTCCTCTTTGGATTTTGTTTACTCTTTCAGTTTCTCACACCAGGGAGACAATATGATGTTTACGCATGTGAGTAATTTATGAGTAAGGTCTCAAGTTGCATCCATTTACCTATAAATGTCTCAAATTTATCCTTCTTTATGACTGAGTAGTACTCCATCATATAAAAAGATCACATCATTTTATCCATTCTTCAGTTAATTGGCATTTAGATTTGAAGCTGGAGGTGAGTCAAGGTCTTCTGCAGCCAAAGATGACTATCTAGGTCTAGTACCCAAGACTTCTAAGGGCAAAGGACCACATCATGAACACTAGCAAAAAGGATGAAAAGTCAGTCAAGTAAGAAGATCACAAGTTCAGGAGTCAGAGAAGACAGGCAGATGAGGAAGCCCAGCATGGGAAATAAGAGAAAGAGTTCAGTAGAAGTTCAAAGTGAGCTGAGACAGCAGTCTCAGTGCCGTGAAGAGAGTGAAGGCTAGGTACCGGCACAGAGGACTGAGCACTTGGTAGTAGTAGCCTTAATCCCATTTACCATACTCCTCTGGCCAGGGAAGAGACCTCCAAATGCGGTGTGTGGTGCACCTCCTCCTTACATTTCTAGAATTCTAGAGCATGAGGGAATTCTTTTAGTTTATCTAGTTCGATTTTGTTTGTTTATAAATGAAGAACCAAGAAGACCAGAATTTGAGTCTACTGAGTCAGTGTTCTTTCTGCCTCTTTATTCACATTTATGGCTGCATAACTAGCTCTGTTTTGGTTGAGCCGAGCCCGTGGTCCCAACACAGGTGCCTAACCCTGATGCGATTTAGTCTGCATGAAGGTTACTCTAATGAAAATACAATCAACACTCAAATAAAATCTGAGTGTGTTAATACGGTTGGTTCAATGTTACTTGCTTAGTTTCAATAAGTATATAATGGGTCATTTTATGTGTCAATTTGACGAGGTCATGGTGCCCAGATATTTAGGCAAACATTATTTTGGGTGTTTGTGGGAGAGCGTTTGTAGGTGAGATTAATATTTAAACTTGTAGGCTGAGGAAAACAGATTGCCTGCTCTTATGTGGGCCAGCCTCCTTCAATCAGCTGAAGCCTGAATAGAACAATAGGTCAACCCACCCTTAAGGAAGGAAAAATTCTCCTGACTGCCTGCATTTAAAGAAAGGCATCAGTCTTAGTCCTTCTGTAGCAGCCTTCCACTTTTGGATTCAAACTGGGACACTGCCAGCCTCCATAATTCCATAAGGCAGCCCTTTATAATAAAGTGTGTGTGTGTGTGTGTGTGTGTGTGTGTGTGTGTGTGAGTGTAAAATAAATACAGAAAAGAAAACAAAAAAAGGTCAGGCCAGAATCACAAGTATCTGATGTTAGAATAATTCCCCAGGAAAGGGCCTACAGGCACAACAAAAGCTAACAGGGCTAAACACAGTACAGCAGTGTGCAGTAACCAGGTTTCTGAATTCCAGACTAGGAGCCTCAATATTCTTCTGTTTGTTAGCATTTTTCTCTCTGAATCATTCTGAATACTGCTGTGGTTGTTATTTCTTTCTTTTACCTGGGGCACCTGGGAGATTTATGGGATGAGAGCAGACATTTTATTCAACTCCTGTTTGCTTTAGAACAAGACCTAAAACCAGGCCCAGTGACACTTGCGAGAAAGCTAAGGGAGGAGCATGGCTGGAGTCCAGGAGTTCAGAACCAGCCTGAAGAAACAAAAACAAACAAACACACAAACAGGATCTATGCACAGTAGGTTTTCACAAAATGCATTTTTAAGTTTGTTCACTTTGAACAAAAAGTACAGAAGAATGCCACAAGTAACTTAATTTCTGTCTATCAGTTTGTCTAAAATATACTCAACTAAATTTTATTGGGAATTGAATGTATGAGGAATGGGGAGTAACAAAGGAGGAAAGCACACAGTCCCAGTGCTGCAGAGGTGACAGTCTCACTGAGAGTCAGAAGACTGAGAATAATATTTTTTTAATTACTTAACAAAACCAATTATTGTCATTATTAAAATACTTCTTGAGTATTATGTGCTGGCTATCATCAGGATTTAAGATAGCTATGATTATTAATGGCTAGCTGGTATTCCATCCTTAAATAAAGCCTCACTGTTAGTATGGTTACTATCTTTGCTACACTGAACAACAAGCAGGAAATTCTGTAATTAAGTCAGTGACCCAAGGATGTGGCACTCACAGGTGACAGATCTGGGATTCAAACCTTCGACTGGACCACCAGCAAAGCGTGAGCTTTCAGTGATGATGCTGTACTTCTTTCTGAGTTAGCATCACTGTTTCACACATCTATCTTTTTTTATGAATAAACTGAACACTGTAAGAATAAAGCCACCACTCATATTTGTCTTTGTTTCTTCAGATCTTAGCACAGTACTTGGCACATGGTGAGAAAAGCAAATGCTTGTGGAGTTGAATTAAGGAACCAAAAGCTAGAGAAGTGAGGCAGGCCGAGGATAGCCCTTCCTCGGAGTGCTCTTTGTTTTTTTAATAGCAAGGAATATGTCAGAGCAATGATTAATTCTCCTCTGGAATTATCCCCCAGTGTACTTAAAGTAATGAATTGTTATCAGCCTGAAGAAAACAATATTGTGATAATATATTGAAGCTCAGATAATGTGCTGAGGTTTTGGGCCAATGTGCTGTCCTTAAACAGAGCCAAGAGCTGGCCATGTTCTCCAGGGCCCTTTCAGATATCAGCAGACAGGGAAGCAATGGATAAAAAACCAAAACCAAGTTTAGCGTAAGCACTGGTTTGGGAAAGGGGACTTCTTGAGAGCCCCTGAGGCCTGTGATACTGCCCGCATCCAGACTGAGGGCGGGTCCTTTCGCTAGCTCTGGGGAGGACATGTCCATGTTTATTGAGGACTAAAGGAGGTACATATGTGTTTGGAGACAGAGGTGCCTGATTTTGGAGGGCATATCTGAAACATGAGAATGAGAAAGCCTCAGTGGAAATCAGGATTCTATTCCTGTTTGCATAAATATGTGACCCAGCTTCTCAGGGTCTTGGTGTTCCTGTCTATAAATTGAAGATTGTAATAACATCCTTGTCTACCTCTTGAACATTGCTTTGTAAAACTCAAACGAGGTGCTCTGCATAAAAATGGTTGTAAATGAGCAAAATGTTACGTGAGTGTGTTAACAGCATAGTCGAGCATAAATTAATGTGGTATGAAGACCACAGGTGTTAAGGAATGTCACTGCGTATTTCTGTCACTCCACTGCTTGATGGAACAAAGCTTGCATACTTAAACCTGCCTATGTTTCAGTTTCAATGTCTATCTCACAGATTACTGAGAAACATAGAAATTATGTATTAAAAGGGCTGGGTACACAGTATGTCCTCAGAGAGCTGAGAGTAGATTTTTGTGTCCTGTCTCTGGCACTCAAATGTGAGCCTTAAGAAGGTGGAAATAATGTCATATTGATCTTTGCAACTGACTCTAGCACACTGCCTTAGGAATTCGGAAAGCTAACAAATCTTTACACTATTAATAGAGGGTGATACCAGGGTTAACCGTAAATCAAAGAAGAGTAACTATTAATTTTTAAAATTCCATTTGTATTTTTATCTTGTCCTATACCTTAAAATGCACATATCCTGAAAAGTAAGGTATTCCTGATCCTTGGTAATATTCATATGTTTATTCCTTTAACCAATAAATAGTTATATATAGCCCGGTCAATCTCTAGTTTAGGTGATGGAGTTTTATACCAAGTCTGCGGTCTTGGTGGGGAGAGAATGAGTAAATGAGGCTTTGGGAGTGGGAAGGTCTGAACTGTGCAGCTGACTTTCTGCAGAAAGAGGGAGCAATGCCTAGTTATGTTCCAGGCATTATGCAAACTATCCTAGGAAATGGAAGGTGCAGGTTGAAGGCAAAGAAAGATGGAAAAAGAGGGCGAGTAATGGAGAGTGGCTGGTCCAGGAGCCAACCATGAAGAGCCTTGTGATTATGTTCAGGATTCCTGTCTCTCCTGAGGGCAATTTGAAACTAGGAGTGAACTTTATTTTTTACTTATTTTTTATTTTTTTACTTTTTGTCTTTTTGAGACAGGGTCTCACTATGTAGTTCAGCCTGGCCTTCCAGCTCACTTTGTAGCCCAGGCTGATCTCAAACTCTCAATGATCCTTCCTGCCTTAGCCTCCCAAATGCTGGGATTGCAGACATGAGTCACCACGTCCAGCTATGAATAGACTTTCATAGGAAAAAATAAATAAATACTGGATTTCCTTTCTAGGCTCAGTATGCAGGATGGGATAGAGGGGGGAAATCAAGGTTCCTGTCTTAAAAATGGCTGAGCCTAAGATTCTGTTGTGAGACACCAGGTCTATTTTTTATTTTTTATTTATTCACTTACTTTTATTTTTATATTTTTTGGTGCCGGGCATTGAACTCACAACCTCGCGCTTGCCAGACAGGCACTTATGCCGCGGAGCTGAATCCCCGGCACCCCCAGGCCTAGTTTTTAATGTTAAACTAAATTAGGAGTCTGAAAAATATAATCCAAACGATGATGGGCAAGACCTCTTATATTTGAGACTCCTGGATTCTAACATTTCCCATTATTGTATTCTGGCATCCAACACTTTTTTTCAGACCCTAAAGAGAAAGGTGGGGCTTTGCCACCCACCACAGCTGATCATTCTTCTTTTCCCAAGACATAAACAAGGTGCCAAGCCTTGGGCAGAGCTGTGCTAAATGAGAACAAGGTGGAGATGTGTGTGGGTTCATTTGTTATCTGAAGCCATTGGAATCACTTTTCAAAACAAAGGGAAAAGATGGATGTCAGTGTGCTCAAATGCTGTCAGAAAACCCAATCTTTACAGCTTGCAAATTCCTGGAGGAGAGCAAATAGCTTTTGGAAAATCTTGGTTATGTGCCTAATGGTGTGCTGGGTGTATTATAGTTTCAATGGTCTGATAATGTGCTGAAGAACATGGACTTTGGGGCCAGTCATTCAAATCAAATGCAAGTGCTAGTACTTTCTCACTGAATTGCTTTGGGCAAGCCATTTAACTCACCTCATAGAGTTCTTGCAAAAATAAAATGAAACCATGCAGTTAAAGTGTTTGTCACTTAATTAGCACACAGTGTGTGTAATTGTAGCAGTAGTTGACTCTAGTGGTGGCTATGACTGTGACTGTGGTGGTAGGTGGGACTTGGGTTGTAGTAGTGGTTGTCACTGTGGTAGAGGTGATGGTAGTGATTGCAGCAGTAAAGGTTGTAGGCCTTCTGGTGGTTATCGTTACAGTTGTAGGGTCAGTTGGACTGGCAAAAGGACTGTTGATAGTAGTGATCATGGCAGTGGTGGTAACAGTGGCTCCACAGGTTGGTGATTAAGGGTACTAACACCGAAGCCTAAATATGTTGATATCAAATCCCAAGTCTACCATTCACTAACCTCGTGACTTTGGACAAATTACTCAACCTCCTTTGTCAAGGTCTCATCTATAAAAGAGGGATACTTTTAGCACTTACCTCAAAGAATTGATAGGAAAATTGAATTTGCTAGATTAAATTGTAAAGGGTGAGCACAGTGCCTGGTAATGGCAGGCATACTCATCCTATAAGCAAATGCAGGTGCCGTTAATGGTCAAACTAACAAGGCAGAGCACATACACCCCAAGGTGGTGGCAATATCATTTCCTTACCTTGATGGTGAGCGAATTGACACAATGCCTGTGGTTGGAATCTTAAATGTCCCCCAAAACTCATATGTTGAAATCCTGGTCTCCAGCTGATGGCAGTACTGAAGGTGGTGGAATTCTAGGATACTGCTCCCAGTTGGAGGAAATAGGATTTTGGGGGTTACCCTTGAAGAATACGGAGACCCTGGCCCCTTCCTCTGTTGTTTGCTTCCTGGTCACCATGAGGTGAGCTGCTTTATTCCACCATACCCTTACTGCCATCATCTTCTGTCTTGCCACGGGGCTAAGTATTCACAGGTAAAACATCTGAAACGGTTAGCCAAAATAAATGTTTCTTCCTCTTAAAGTTGTTTGTCTCCAGTATTTTGTCACAGCAATGACTAACACAGTGAAAAAAGAGAAGATATAGAATATTAATCCTGTTCTACTACATGGTGAGATCGGTATTTTAAATTGTCTGCATGGAAGCTTTATTATTTTCTGGCTCATCTCAAATCCAGTTGTCACCTGCCGAGGAACATACTTCTATACTAATGGTAATCTCTTAAAAAACTGATACTGACTGAATATCTTTTATTTATTAGGCCTATACATTATCTTATTTGATTCTCACAACCATCCTGTGGAGAAGGCGATATTACTTCTTTGTTAAAGATGAAGACCATGAGGTTCAGAGATGTTGCGTGCCTGAGATTACTTAGGTATTATAAAATGCAAGGACAAAAATACTGCTATATAGAACTCTAAAATCCACTTTTATATGTGTGTGTGTGTGTGTGTGTGTGTGTGTGTGTGGTATTTGTGGACTCCCCAGAGCTTGTGATCCTCCTACCTCAGCCTTCCAGAGGGCTGGGGTTATAGGCATTCACCAACCACCACAACTGGCTACAAGCCACAATTTTGAGCACTGTTCTGAATCCCACAGTATTGCCTAATGGATGCTCTTCTGGGAGTTTAGTTCAGTATCTGTTTCATTCAAAATGTGAGGCTAGAATTTCATGTTCAACTGGCAAAGACATGAAGGTTACTAGGGGAGTTATCATTGATTAGCACACCTTGTAATTCCTCTTAACAACATCCCAGCAGGGCAAATAGTGCTCCCCTAACCCCTTTAAAATGAGGAACGTAATGGCTCAGAGAAGTTAAGTAACTTCCCAAGTTTGCATAGCTAGGGACGAACAGAGCTGTGACGTGCACACTAACAACGGGACTCCATAAAACTAAGCCCATTTCTCCAGCGGTCACCATCTGTGGATAGAAGTGCATAGAAATGTCAACAGAAAATAATGGAACAACCATTATTTGTCTGTGCCATGGCTCTGCCTGCAGAGCTAAATGAATTCAAAAGTCATGTTGCTCGCAAGGCCATCACTTAGGTGTTTACCAGCCTGACTAGTTTCATTATGGTCTGAGGCTTGCTTGGGAGCACCATCTTCCACCTAAGGGTCTCTTAATGAGCCTCAGCCCTGTTAATTGCAAAGCATTTTATGTGCATTCGCTGCAGCTGGCCTTGCTCCTGATGGGTACTGCAGGTATCTTTAGAGGACTTGGAAGAAAACTTGCAGAACATTGGCACCTCTGTATCTGTGGAGAAAACAAACAGAGTTTCTTTGATCCAAGTCATCAAGGCTACCTGGAGCAGTAGTTTTTCACTGGTAGAACTGAAGCTGATATCCAGGAGATATGCAATTACACACTGTGAGGTTTTAGAATATTGAAGTGCCTCTGTACTGGTTCTTAACTAGCTGCTGCCTAACCTTTAGTGAGTGACCCTGACTACCCAAAACCCTTTACTAGTAATTCGCCATACCTAACATAGATCTCCCACAAATGACTAACAACACTTGACACACAAGAGGACTGGCTGGTGCATGGTGTCTTTCATATTCCTATTGTTGAATATGTTGACTGTCCCCTCTGCCTGAAGACATTGTTTAGCCAGAAGACATTTCATCCACAATAGTTAGACCATCCACGTCATCTGTGTCATTTTCTCTTGTGTAGTGTCTTGCACGCATGCATGTGGATTCTAGCATAATTGGTACATTCCACCTATTCCATTTAAATGGTGGTATTTTCTTAAGTGCTGAACTTCCTCAGTCTTCTTTTTTCCTAATAAAATTCAAGAACAACCCTTGCCAATAAGTAATAGCTGCAAAAGGGTTGCCATCTCTGTTTTGTTAGGTTCTGATTTCCTATCTGTCTTCTTCCCTTCTTGTGAAATGAATACTCTGGTTTAATTGCTTATGTGCTCTGGTTTCCTGTCCAAACTTGCTTTGGCTTGCCTGTCTCATAAACATGAGACAGAAACTCCAAACTTCTCTGCAGGATGGGAGTGCCTTGTGGTCACCTTCCCTCTGGCTCCTCTTCTGTCAGCCTGAAACTCAGAGGGGAGACAAAGAAGTACACACAAAGCCATCCTGAGGCTTCAGTGGCAGCCAGTCTTACACATCGCCGCAACAGTCAGCTAGGTAGTGTGAGCACAGGTCGGTCATAAGAAGAAATGAGGAGGAGAACTGGGTCTTAAAGAAGCTGGAGTTAGTTCCCTCTGAATGCCCATTAAAAATTTCCCCAACAGGGCCTGGGATTTAGCTCAGTGGCATAAGCACCTGCCTAGCAAGCGTGAGGTCACGAGTTCAATCCCAGGTACTACAAAAAAAAAAAAAAATTCCCCAACATATTGTTAGCACAATTAGCTTCTACATGAGATACAGGTGTATTTTTCTCTTAGGTGAAAGTTCAGAGGCAGCAATGAAGGGGTGAAATCATAGCTTTTTGCTCTATCCATGAAGTTCTGGAGATCCAAGCTCAGGTGAGTTTTGCGTGCCATCCCTGGTCCAACCAGGAGAACAGATGCGGGAAGAAGAACCACAGGATGTAAACCTCGCTGCATTGCAAAGAAAAAACTTGGAGCTGCTGTAATTTACTTCCACATATATCCTATTAGCCACAGTGGACTCTCACAGCCACAAGTCTAGAAAATGTGATGCTTCCAGAAGCAGAATGAAATGTCTGTGACTGTAGGAGAAGGAAGTGGCAGACATTAGAATCCACCATCAGTCTGTTACATTGTATCAGATTGTGTGTGTCTGTCTGCACAATGACAGGGACGTCTAAGGCAGTGACTGTATCCACATCATTACTGCATTTCCACCACCCGACATAGGTCTCACCTATTGGAGGTGCTCACTGATAATCTTTAAAAATCACCTACATTTAGTCTTGTCGCTACTCCACATAAAACCCCAACAGCTTCCTATTGCTTTTGACATCTAAGCTTATGCCTAGGACTAGAGCACACGCTTGGTCCATGGAGGGCACTGGGTGCTCTTCAGTGCACCAGTACATAAACATCCAGTCTTAGTACCTCGAGTTCTGAGGCCCTATCTTTCAGTCTCACCTTATTGCACCATCCTGCACTCACCTCTTATGTCCGTGATTCAACCAAACTGCAGTTATTACTATTCCTGAAATTTGCTAACCTCGTATTCTTCTCAGTCCTTTTGCATTTTCTGGTCCTTCTGCTTCAATGTTTTCTCTTCCTCCAGACTACTGCCATGCCTGTTTAGAAAGTTTGCATTGTTTGAGAGGTCAGCTCGAATCTACTTACTTCCGTAAAATTGTCCAATCCCACCCCTGCCTGTTCCACCGTTACTCTTATGCTTCATTATCCTATTATTTATTGATTTACTTGTAGGCTTTTTGCCTCCCAAATTAGAATATAAGTTCTTGGTGGAAAGTGATTCTGTTTTTATGACCCATATTTTCGTACCTAAAATAGAGTTTAGTACCTAATAATCTTCCAGGTACCAAAGTAGCAAGACGGTATCTTCAGAAATTAAATTCCATTTTCCTGTTAATTATATCCACACAATAAGTTGTAATACAAGACCTTTATGAATTCACACACATGTGTCTGTATCCCCCAACCCCACCACCACCCCAGACAGGATCTGTCTTCATGCCTTGTCCCATACCTCAGAGAAAAGTATCTATTTGGAGAACTTTGCCGGGATATGGTAGCTTTGCTCTGCCATCCTCCCCATCCTCACCCACAACCAGTGTCTGCATCATAATATAATGCACAGGATCAAGAGGATAGACAGACAGTACCAAAGATGAAAGATCAGATGAAGTGATGAGGCTTACAGATGTAGGCTCAAGGAGAAGAAACCTAGCCACCCTATGTGGAGCAGAACCCTGTCAGGATATGACAGCAGGGCGATGTGCTGTTTCAGAGGTGATAAAGCAAAAACTCAGAGAGGTGGAAGTGCGAATCCCTGCCACGTATGAAGAATAGACTGAGCTGAAGTGAGCAGCAGGAGGTGAGGCTGAAGAGGTCCCTGCTAGGGAGAGAGAGAAAGTGTAGTCTAGTAATAATTAGATTAGGGCAGTGACCCAGAGAATGATGGAAAGGCCGGGGACTGTGAGGAGAGAAATGGGAATAGAAAAGAGAATGAGTTTCCAAAGAATTGGTGAAGGATAATCTGTGAACCTTGGGAAGCAGCCTATTGGAGAGGAGGAGGAGTGAGCAGATGTGAAGCAGAAGTAAAGGTCAAGGATGATTCCCAAATAGTGTTGGCCTTGGGAGTTTGCACAGGGAATTTAAGTCTTTATTATGCATATGAAGTGCTCAGTAAATATTTATTGAGTCAAATCCAATTTCTATCCATTCCCTGCTTTTCTCCTGAACTTTTGCTTTGTTTCAGACTAAACATAGAGTTCTCTGATGGCCGGTCTTGGATAGCATCCCCTTTGTCATCCCTAGTCTTTAAGAATGAAACTGAAATTTCTCTCAATCCATACCACAATCACCAGTACTAAAGTCAGAACTAAGTCTCAAGATACCAGCTGGTACTGGAGGCTAGAGTTAGATCACGCTGAGCCCAGACCAGCAGGATTAAGAAGGACACCTTCTCCTGACTGCTCAACAGACACCTCCTTATACTCTTCACCTACCAAAAATCTGTAAATGCACAGTCTCATAGGAGTGATAAATACTCAAAAGTCACTAGGCAACTATTCTGGACCAGACCACCTGGTGCCATGAAGCCATTCTGGCTGTCCTCACCCCTGTTCCAGGGCACATTCCTCTCCATGCCTGTCACAGTTCTCATTAGCTGGAGCAGTGAGAAGTCACTGACCGTCCATGTACAGCCAGGGAACAGGACCCTCTGGACCTCCAGCAAACACCATTCCCAGTACCTCCCATCAACCTCCATTCATTTTCGTGTACTGACAGTTGAGATTGACTGCCTCATTAGCAGGCATCGTGTGGAACTCTGACAATAATTAACAACTCAACAGTCTCATTTGCTGGCCTATCAGAGAAGTATTCAATCAAAAATGTAATTTGCCCGATGCCTTCATTTAGCATAGGAAGACTATTCCTTCAAAGTTTTAAATAGTCTAATTAAGAGGGAAGAAATAGAAGGGGAAAAATTATTAACAGTATAGGTTTAATGTGAAATTGCTGGAGCGAATTAATAATGCAATAACCATTTTTAGCAGCTGTCTATCAGTTTGTGGGCCAGAGTAATTCAATTAGTCAGCAAAGGGCTATTCAGATTAGACAGTCGGGAATGAGTACCATTTTATCTCCCAAAGGCACTGTGGACTTTATTTCCCTGGGTCTAGGATAGATAAGAATAACACAAGACTGCGCAGAAGGAATATCTGAGAGCAAGCATGTCTGCTAGTAGGAACCAGTGAACTTCCCCTTTTAGAAAAATGGTCTCACTGCCTGTCTTCTGACTGGACTCCCTGCGGGACTGAGTTCACAGTGTCAACACTGTTCATTCAAAGCTGTTTGCCAAAGTCAAGAATAGTGGCCAGAACTAACTTGGGTCTCTGAACATGTCCATGTCAGCCTCAGACCACAGCTATACCAGGCAATGGCTTTCCTGCTTTTTCCTTCATGTGCCACACTTATGCCTCTATTCACCAAAACATTTGTCTCAAGAATGCTTTAAGTCTCTGTGCACCAAGTCTGTCTGTCCAAAGCCAGCACACCTGCATAAAGCCTCCCTGATTTCCTCCATACAAGCATTCTAGTCCCAAGGTCCTTTTTAAGCCAGAGGCTCTGCCACTTTATCTTTACCCACAACTGGGACTGATATGGCAGAACCAACTGCAGAGTAATGAGGCTTAGGTGATGAATGTCCAAAATGTGGGCAATGGGTCTATCAGAAAGAATACAACAAATCCAGACAAGCCTGGATTGTAATTTTGGTGCTGCCCCTTGTTGGCTATGTACCAACAAATTTTGATAATATTTCAAACCTCTTTGTGCCTTAATTTCTTCCTTTTGAAAATAGAGATGAGAATTTATATTTTGGAGATTTCTTGGTGTGGGTGATGGGTAGTGTACGGGAATTGCACAGTGCATCATAGATGCTTAAAAATGGACACTGTGGTTACAAATGGACTTAATAAAAACACTGTCAGGCTTAGTTTCTGTTCAGTAAATGTTAGTTTCTTTACCTTTCCTGACATACTCCATGTATCTCCTCACATTTGTTGTCTCTCTAAGAGAATCTGAAGAATCAGCGTTTCAAATACATGTTTTTTCCCCTCTCTTCCTTCCAGTCCTGGATCTGTCTATTCTTCCACAATTCAGTTATCTTAAACGGAAGTAGACATGATCAGGGTACTAAGTCAGTTTAGACCATACACGTTTTGTACCTGGTCTCCTTTCCACACAGCAGGCTTGAGCATGTGCTGCAGAAACTGAAAACATGGGTGAGATTAGAGGAGGAAGATTTGCTACCATATAGACTTGTGAGTAAATGACTTCTGGGATGTGTGACTGCCCATCTGTATTCAAAAGTACATGCACAATGTTGTTTGAATATTTGAAAAAGTTAATTATCAGTGTTTCTTCTTGAAGGTACATTACAGTATGATGGTTAAACTGCTGAACTTTGGTGAAGACCACAGCTGGGTCTACATTTCAGCTGCTTCACTTAGGCTTGTAAAGTCCACTCTCCGAGCCTATTTCTTCATCTGTGAAATAGATTGTAATAGACCTACCTTGGGGGTGATTGTGAGGATCCAATGAGGTGTTGCACATAAAGGATCTGCCTCATAGTAGGTACTCTGTAAATAGTGGCTGTTTTAGCATTATTTGGAAGAAAGAGGCATTTGGGAGACCTGGGATAGTCACAGAGAGAGCACATGAGTCAGGCTGTGGAGAAATGAGATATGCTGAACCTTAGCAAGTTGAAAGCAAGGAAGACACATAATGAGTTGTTGCATGGAGAACTGTAGCCAAAGAAAATAGGTTTAGTTTCCCAGAAAAGGAAAACTCCACAGGAGGTTATTGGCACTGACAGGTAATTGTGTGCAGCAACATGGTAGTGCAATGAGATTTGCAATCATCACTCACTTATCCCAAGAACACTCCCCAAGAATCTGCTGCAGTCATGGTCCTGGGGGAAGTACTACATGGGAAACAAAGATGAATGAGAAAAGATCTTTCGCCTACCCCAGGATGTGTATGTTTAGAGAGGAACTAGCACTTATGCACTTGATAGGGTACAGCCCGAGTTAGCCCAGGTGCCTGTAGATGTCAGAGGGAAGATGATGTGTTACAGACTTCCTGCATAATTGCTGGCCATTCACTGTGGACAAGAATATTCCTGCAGAGAGAGCTGATCAAGCTAAAGCAGTGAGCTCTACCAGTATTCGTAAGTGTGCTGTTGTACAAATGAGTTAACCAGAGCTGGCTCAAGAAGAAACGTGAACACCAGTGAAAATCAGGAAAGCAAAACCCACCCACTTCCAGTGAGTAATGTTAAGGATTTTATTATAGCTTTACATTTATTGCTGTATGATCTTGTAACTGGTTTCCACACTTATCAGGGACCCAGCCAAGAGCCCCGATTGCCTGCATTAAGGGTACAGCAAGAGGATAAAACAAAAAGCAGAGACAAATTTAGTAAAACATGATGAGTGACTGAGAAGCAGATGTCTCCAGTCTGGCCAAGACAGTCACTATTTATTGGGTGTCAACAGTGATACGCAGGGCTAGTGAAAGATTCAAACTTGGCAGAAGACTCAGAGACCTATGACTCAGCGGGCAAGTACAATCTCAGGATGACTCAAGAGGGTGCAGATGATCTTATGCTAAGAAGGATCTTGCCTTGGAGTATTATTTATACTTAGTGGTCTTAGTTTTAGTCTTTGGGGATGGGAGAGGATGACCAATCCCTAAAGAGTCAATGGGAAATCTTAAATGAGCGGTACTGATAATCCTAAACCTCCATTTTATTCCTTAGGGAAGTGTGCAAAATTAACCATTGTGAATCTGTGGTCCCAACACACACTAAAGTGTTTCACATACATTATTTCTTTTAATGGTAGACACCAGTTTTCTAGGAAGTAAGATACTATGTCCTCTAGAATGGGGTTCTAATGAGAGAGGTAGTGGGGATCATCTCAATGAAAGCAGAGATGCCGATGGAGGAAGGCAGAAGTGCTCTACCACCTATGTCCCTCAATATAAGCATTCTCCAAATGAGTTTCTTTCAGCCTCCTGTTCAGCCTCTTCAAGGATAGATTTCTAGGGTGACCTCTTTGCAACTTTCAAGCTTACTCATTTACCTAAACTATGATGCATTATTCTCAGACTGTCTGCTCAATTATTCTTATTTTGTTGTTCTTATTGCATTTATTTCTAAGTAATAGCTTTATGGCCCTATCCCTCATATACAGTAAACTGCATGTAACTAAATGCCCCTGAGTTATTACCTAATAAAGGAATTAAGAGCTTGCATTTTGGAGTCAGCTACACCTGGAGTTCAATTTCCAGCTCTGAGTGACCTTGAATTAATTTCTTTAGGACTTAATTTTCTCATGTGTAAAATGGGCATTTAAAAAGTATTCTATGAAATATTTAAATAAAGGAATGCGTATAAGTAAAGCACTTAGGATACTGCCTGTATCTCAGTAATTAAATGTCTTACTAAAATTATTATCAGCATTTTCAGAATGGTCAGAATAATAATAGCAATGTCCAAATTACCTAAACTTAGTTTATGAAGGTCACAGGATTGAAATGGGCCCTGATAGCATGAAATCAAGGGTCAAAAAGAAGGAAAAGAAAACAGAGGTACCTACAAAACCAGAGGAAGGTAGCATGACTTTAGAAGGGACCAAAAAGAGCTATATACTAAAAAGAAAACTGAATTGGAGGGCAGGGGAGGAATAGAGACAGTTAAGGAATTTACATACATTTTTGGGATCACTATACTTTTTTAGGTAATTTTTAGGAGAGCCCATTAATGATTTCTTGGGCACTGTAGTATTTGAAGTAAAATTTGATGCTAGGACGGGGTGCATTCTGGGCGGTGGTATTGGTTGAGAAAAGTCTTACAAGGGCCAGGATGATGTGTAGACTATGTCTGTTTAGAGGGAACCTGACAAAGAATGGAAGAAATAAGTTTTGGAGAAAAAAAATGAAATTTAAATAACACAGGGTTGTGTTTCCTGTGTAGGACATTTTGGTTTCACCCCAGAGACACACCCTGGTGATTTTGAATATGTGCATGCCTACGTGCATGTGTCACTCCCCGTGTGAGTGTGTGTGTGTGTGTGTGTGTGTGTGTGTGTGTATCATTATGTATGGGAGAAGGAAAGAGCAGCCTGACACCAGGAAGCTTGGTCTTCCTTACTCCTTCACGCATTTGGGAAGGAAGGCAGAGAGGGAGGGAAAGAGGGAGAACCAGGTTTGAATCTGTTTCAGAAACCAAAGGAAATATTCAGTGACTCTAGATAATTCCTAAGGGGAAGGAAGTTCTCATAACCAGCCTTGCTTCCTTTAATATATTTATGTTGCAGGGAATCTAGAGGGGGGATGTGTGTGGATACATGTACACACATACATACATACATTCATACATCTACATTTCCTTTCAACATTGGAAGAGCAGCCCAATTTTTCTGCTGCTAACAAACTCCAAGCCCCAGGTGATGAGATCTAGCAAGAAATACATTTTCTGCCCTGTTAAGAACCCATTTGAAAAACGCCTGTTGTGATCCAAGCACATGGCTTCTTTCACTGGGTAACTCCTCACCCATCAGAGGTTCTCAAGTGGTAAGCCTTAAATGTAAATAAACTCCTAACAGAAGGTTTAGCACGTTGTGGGCATTAAGTACATAATCACTATTACTTTGTTGGTAGCAGTGGTGATGATGATTAAGCAAGGGCTATATATAGCTCCCAGTACAATGCATATAAATGTCTAATGTTTCAGTACTTGGGAAAAATACTTATTTTTTTATATTGAGGAAGCCAACATAGTTTGGGGTTTAGTATTGACCTGAAGTCTTACAGTCTTGAATTTTAATAAAAAAAAAATCTACTCTCTAGACCTCATTTTTCTCATCTGTAAAGTGGGAGATGATTCTAAGGGTTCTCCCATTTGGGGCCTCCTAAGTTACTGGGTGACTGGTTTACAGCCTTGCACTAGTTAGAGGGGGCACTCACAGTGCGTTCACTGCAGGGTCCTGCTTCTTGGCACATAGGAAGGGGCTTAAAGTGAGGCACACACAGCATGCACACTTTCTCAGTGAGACCTGGCCAACAATGGGAAGTGATGACTCACTGGTTAATGCAGAGGAAGTCCTCACTGGAGGCCAGAAGGTAGGGTCAATTTTCTCTGCTAAACTTCTTTCAAAATCTGAAACTTAAAGATCTTAAATTGAAGTTTTGCTTTCCATCCTGTGCCTCCTTTTGAGATTTCCCTACCCTTACTTCAGACCAGCCACCCACAGTGGGGGTTGGGGGACAGGAGTTGTCCCTTCGGGAATCTCCATTGTTAGTAGTAAAAGCTGGTACACATCTCTGCCAAGCATGATCCATGAACACTGGGTTATATCACAAAACAGTTTCTCCACTCTTTTCTCAAGAACTGGAAAGATATCACTCTTCCCAAAGCAAAACTATGATTTTCACAAGGCAAGTGGATCTTTGAAGACAAAGTAGGTAAGATAAACTGCACTTGCTGACTTGGGGCTCAAGGAGTGACGGTGTCATTGAGTAAGAAAGCATCTAGAACAGTTATCAGCCTAGACCCGAGGCAAACCAAACACAAAGGCCTTGCACTTCAAAGAGCAAGTTGGTGAGCTGATACCCTCCGGATGGCAGAAGCAATTGGAGACGCAGTCTAGGATGCCGCCATCCAGCTGGACAGGTCTGGCCAGGTCTCCAAATCTCCACCCACAACATGGACTTTGATTGGGGTGTTGCTGTTACACTTTTTCTCCTCCTCATTCTTCTTCATCTTCTTTTCCTCTGGGTGTTCCTGGGACTTTTGGTGACTGTGCTCACACCCAGAACTTTGTGCATGCTACACACACATTCTACCACCAGGCTATACCTTCAGTCCCATTTCTTTTTTTAAGAAGCATTTTCAGAATAAAAAAGCCAAAATCTCCTTGACTTGCCAAATTTGCAGTCCATGCTTAAAGTACCCTGTGCTTAACAATTTGATATACTTCCTTCCAAAGTATTGACATGAATTTACATAGGTAAATTTTAACCAGAATATTATGGCACTGAATATGTTTTTGTGAGACTTTTATTTCCTAGCCTATAAAAAACCTTTAAAATCTGGTTCCACATCAGTTCATACAGATCTGCAATATTCCTTTTCACAACTGATTAATATTCCATAGTGTTGATATATCATAATCTGTAACCGCTAGCAAACAATAGACCTTTATTGCATGTATTTTGCTATCATAACCAGTGTACTATTAAACAGCCTCACACATGTGACTACATTTATTTTAAAGCTTCTCCTAATACGATGATATGATAAAGTGAAAATTATTTTAAATGTTTTCAAACCACTCCCAAACTGCTCTCGGAATCTACTATTCCAAAGGATAAAGTAGTCATTATTGAATAAATGTTTATTAGAAACAAATTGTAAGTCAAGCATTGTGGCA